>PVIY010024276.1:10972-28639 GCA_004026745.1 Myrmecophaga tridactyla | reverse complement strand
AAATATAAAATTTATCATTTTGTCCACTTTACAGTGCACAGCTGAGTGGCATTTAGTGCATTCACGGGGCTGTGCAGCCGTCTCCCCTATCCAGTCCTAAAGCTTCTGCATCAACCCTAAAGGAAACCCCATACCTGTTTGTGGTCACTCCCCACGCTCCAACTCCCAGCCCCCTCAACCTCTAATCTGCTTTCCGCCTCGCTGATGTGCCTGTTCCAAGCATTCCATATGAGTGGAATCGTACAACAGGCCCCCGTTTGGGGGACACTGGACCTGAGTGAGAGGGCTCTGGATGTGGGCTGTTCACTGTGTGACCTTGGGTGAGTCACTCGCTTTCCAATGCCTCAGTTTTCCCTCCTGTAAGATGGAAGTGGTAGTGGGACCTAAGAACGGGTTTGGTTCTGAGGGTGAGCTCAAGTAGAACAGAAAGGCTCTGGGACAAAGCCTGGCACATATCGTTCCTACTGGTCTTTGTCCCTGGCCACCATGCTCGTGGGATGGACTCCAAGGAATTGTTTGGCCACCGCAGGCTCTGGGTCTACTCCTCCAACCCTTTTCCCTTCTGGCACCCATAACCCTGTACTTGAAGGAGCCAAACGACAAGTGGTGCAGCTTTTAGTGCTGAATGAACCTGAAGTCAGGGCGGCCCCTGCCTGTCCCACAGCCCCCGCAAGCCTCTGAAAAATGGGAGCTGTAATGGGACCCCCCACGTGAGACAGGATCACACAGGAAAACACAGAGCCCCCATTGCACACCCACTGGAATGATGAAAAAAATAAAAGACAATACTTGTTGCTGGCATGGACAAGTGGTAACTGGAAACTCTCATCCGTGGCTCAAGGGAATGAAAATGGTATCACTGCCTTGGGAAAGAGTTTGGTAGTTTCTTATAAAAACACACCTTTGGTAAAACCCAGGAATCCCACTCCTGGGCGTTTGTCCGACAGAAAGGAAGACTACATAAATCCACACCAAAACCAGTATGCGAATGTTCATAGCTGCTTTATCCATAATCGCCTTACTGGACACAAGCCATGTGTCCATCAACCAGGATCCAAGTTGGAGAAATGAATGATAGTTCCTTCTTACCAGATGGTGGCTCCTTCTTACCAGATGGTGGCTCCTTCTTACCAGATGGTGGTTCCTTCTTACCAGATGGTGGCTCCTTCTTATCAAATGGTGGCTCCTTCTTACCAAATGGTGGCTCATTCTTACCAAATGATGGTTCTTTCTTACCAAATGGTGGTTCCTTCTTACCAAATGGTGGTACTTTTTTACCAAATGGTGGTTCCTTCTTATCAAATGGTAGCTCGTTCTTACCAAATGGTGGTTCCTTCTTACCTAATGGTGGCTCATTCTTACCAAATGGTGGTTCCTTCTTACCAAATGGTGGTTCCTTCTTACCTAATGGTGGCTCATTCTTACCAAATGGTGGCTCCTTCTTACCAAATGGTGGTTCCTTCTTACCAAACGGTGGTCCATCCACACTACTGAGCAATAGAAAGGAATGAATTCCTCGTACACTTAAAAATGGAGGTGGATCTCAAAGGCATTGTTTTGAGTGAAAGAAAAGCTACATACTATGTGATTCCACATATGTGAAGCCTAAGAGAAAGCAAAGCAGACGTTAGATCTGTGCCAGAGGACAGGGACAGGAGTGGGATAGGAGTGCGGGTGTGGGAGGAGACTGACTACAAGGAAATCCAAGGGAGCTTGTGTGGGGTGATTTAAATATTCTCTATTTTGATCATGGTGGTGATTGCAGGGCTTTATATTTGTCAAAACCTATAGAACTGTATGTTTAAAAGGGTGAATTTTATGCTATATAAATGATGCCTCAAGTAAATCCAATAAACAAAAACAGGGTCTGTGGAGGGAACTAGGTAAATGGACTCTGTCATTCTCCATGTGTAAGGTGAGCCCCTGGTCAGGTGGGGTCTCAACCTCAGACACCGAAGAGGCCAGGTGGGTTACAGAAGGGAGCGGCATGTCCACACTTGGGATCTTCTCATCGGCTGTTCCTTCTCGGCCCTTCTTGTTTTTCCTCATCTGTTCAACTCCTGGTTGTTTGTTAGAAGGCTGCAGGGCTGGGACAGCAGACGCCTTCTCTTCGTTCCCCACATTTATCCCCAGGTGATAACTCAGTGCCAACGGTACCCACCCACTGGACAACTCCACTCAGATGCCCAACATACATCTCAAATGGAATTTCTCCTCTGCCCCCCCCACCCAATGACTCCTCCCTCCATTTCCCCATCTTGGATGTTGGTAGTTCTTTCCTTCCAGGTACTTAGACCCCAAATTCTAGCTTCATCTCTGACTCCTCTCTTCTCCTCTTGGGTCCATCAGGAAATCCTGTTGACTCTGTGTGGTTGGCAGAAAAATGTGCCCCCCCCCAAGATTTCCATGCCTTGATCTCTGGAATCTGGGCATATGTGACTTTACAAGGCAAAGGGGACTTTGAAGATGGAATTAAGGATCTTGAGATGGGGAGAGCATCCCGGATTATCTGGAGGGCTGGGTAATCATCTCGTCTAATCACACCAGCTCTTAAAAGCAGGGAGCTCCCCCGAGCTGGAGGCAGGAGAGAGGAGGCAGAGGAAGGTGAGAGAGATTTGAAGCGAGAGAGGAAATCCACCACGGTGCTGGCTTTGAAGACTGAGGAAAAGGGGTCTGTTCTAGTTTGCTAGCTGCAGGAATGCAAAAGAACGAGAAACAGAATGGCTTTTAAAAGGGGGAATTTATTAAGTTGTGAGTTTACAGTTCTAAGGCTGTGAAAATGTTCCAATTAAAGCAAGTCTATAAAAGTGTCCAAATTAAGGTACCAACAAGCGGTTACCTTCACTCAAGAAAGACCGATGAAGTTCAGGGTTTCTCTCTCTCTCAACTCGAATGGCACATGGTGAATAGGGCAACATCTGCTGGCTTCCTCTCCAGGCTTCTTGTTTCATGAAGCTCCCCTGCAGGCATTTTCCTTCTTCATCTCCAAACATCTCTGGCTGCTTGGGCTCTCATGGATCTCTTTCCAAAATGTTTCCACTTTTAAAGGATTCCAGTAAATTAATCAGCACCTACCTGGTATGGGTGGAGTCACATCTCCCTCTAATCCAAGGTTAATACCCACAATTGGGCGAGCCACATCTCCGAGGAGATAATCCAATCCATTTTCCAACCTGCAGTGCTGAATGGAGATTAAAAGAAGCAGGTAGCTCCACAAATGGATCAAGATTAAGACATGGCCTTTCAGGGCATACAATCCTTTCAAACCAGCACAGGGCCCTTGAGCCAAGGAGTGTGGGTAGCCGCTGGAAGCTGACAGCCAGCCCAGAAATGGGACTTCAGTCCCACAACCACAAGGGCTGGATTTTACCAGCCGAGACACATCCTTGCCTAGATCCTCCAGAAAGGAACACAGCCCTGGAAACACATCAACTTCAGTCTTGTGGGAGAATAAGCAGAGATTGGGCCAAGCCCACCAGACTTCCAGCCTACAGAATTGGTGAGATGATACATCTGTGCCATTTTAGACTATGAGTTCATGGCTATTTGTTACAGCAGCAAGAGGAAGCCAATACCCTCTTGCCTGTAAATTGTGTCCAGTTTCCGACCACTTCTGCCCACCTCCTCTGCTGGTCCAAGCCATGAAAATGACCCCCTGCTGGTTCTTTGGTTTTATTCATGACCACATAGTTTGCAGAGGGATCCTCTTAAAACCTTAGCCATATATTCCTCTCCTCTGCTCACAGCCCTCCAGGGCTCCTGTTACACTTGGGGTAACGGCACGACCTTCCCCTCACTCCTTTTCTTCCAGCTACAAGGGCTTTCTCATTGTTACTCCAACATACCAGGAATGGTCTGCCTCGGGGCCTTTGCACAGGCTGTGTCCTCTGCCTGGAATGCACTTCCTCCAGAATCCTCCATAGCTCACTCTTTCTCCTCCCTCAGATCTTGGCTTCAATGTTACCTCATCAGTGGGAATTTCCCAGACCACCCCAAATAAAATTGCAGCCTCCCAACCCCTGCCCAGGTTATCCTGAACCTGTCTGCCTTTCTCTCTTGAGCCCAGAATCCCATGCTAGTGTATCAGAACAGTTGACTATTCATTTTCTTTATTGTCTGTGCTTTCTTCCCCATGAGGACAGGCAGAAGGTCCAATTTATTTAGGCAGTGTGTGTCCTCAGCACCTAGGCTGGGCCTGGTACACCGTCGGTGCTCACTAAATACATGGACAGTGAACAAATGAATGGCCTGTGCTAAAAAAGGACTCTGGCGCCTTGAAAACAGCATGGCTATCTAAGGGCAGGGGTGGGGGGGTGGGGAGGCAGCCTGTTAGCACCAGCCAAGAGTTCCCAGGAAGTCACTGAGGCATCTTTAAAAATTAAAAAGAAATTTTTTTTTTGAAACTCTGGGAAATCTCCCCAGTTGCCTGTGGACAACTGATTAAAAAAATTAAGAGACAAATAAAAAGATGAACAACCCAATTTAAAAATGGGCAAGGGACTTGGATAGACGTTTCTCCAAAGAAGATATGCAAATGGCCAAGAAGCATATGAAAAAATGCTCAACATCATTAGCCATTAGGGAAATGCACATGAAAAGCACAAAGAGTGACCACGTCACAACCATTCTGGTGGCTACAAAAAAAAAAAAAAAAAGGAAAATAGCAAGTGTTGGCGAGGATGTGGAGAAATTGGAACTCTCATGCATGGCTGGTGGCCGCTGTGGAAGGCAGTTTTGGTGGTTCCTTGATAAAGTTAAACATAGAATTACCATATGGCCTGTCAATTCCCCTCCTGGGTGTAGACCCAAGAGAACTGAAAACAGGTGTTCAGATAAAAACTTGTATATGAATATTCTTAGCACCATTATTTATAACCGACACATGTGGAAACCACCCAAACATCCATCGACTGATGGAGAAATGAAATGGATATCTATATACAAGGGATGCCACTCAGCCATAAAAAGGAAGTTCTGATATATGCTGTGACACAGAGGGGCCTGGAGAACCTGTTGAGTAAAAAGCCAGAGATAGAAGTGCACGGGTGGTTCCGTGGTAAAATGCTCACCTGCCATGCAGGAGACCCGGGTTCGAATCCCGGCCCATGTACCCCCAAAAAGAAAAAGTCAGACATAAAACGCCACCTGTCTATGATTCCATTTACATGAAATGTCCAGGACAGGCAAATCCATGGAGGCAGAAAGCAGACTAGTGCTTGCCAGGGGCTGGGAGATGGCGGCAGGGAGTGCCTGATACTGGGGCCCAGGGGGGTTTATCTTCGGGGTGATGAAAAAGTTCTGGAACTGGCTAGAGATGATGGCTGCACAATCTTGGGGATACACGAAACGTCACTGAATTATATCCTTTAAAATGGTTAAAATGGCCAGTTGTCTTATTATATGTGTTTTACCACAAGGAAAGAAAACGGGGACCGCCCCTTGCCCCCCCCCCCACGCTGGAGTGGGCTCCTGTACCCGGGCCCCTGTTAGCGCCCAGCGCTGTCTTGCAGATTCAGGGTTCTTTGAAGCGCCTCAAAGGTATCATCCAGTATAAGGAGGAAATCCACACGAAGGAGCCGAACCTCTACTCCGTATGTCTGCGCCCGGGCAGGGCAGTGCGGGGAGGGGTGCGGCTTCACCCTGGGCTGGGTGATGGGAGGGTTCCCCGAGGGTGGAGGCTACCCTTCTGGCTAGAGTGGGGATGGCTGGGGACACCTCCAGTTTTTTTTGGGGGGTGGGCGCCCCTGCCCCCGTGAGACCCCTGGCCTCTCCATAGTGGGAGGCGTTCCTGGACCTGGCCAAAGACGTTTCAGATGAGAAGCTGGATCAGGTCATTGACTCCCAGAAACCCAACCAGTGCTGCACCCTGGTGTACAGCCTGTTGGGCGCAGGACCCCCCAAGGCGGTGATGCTCAGCCACGACAACGTGCGTGGGGGGGCCCCCAGGGCCGGCTGGAGGGGCGGGGTGGGGGGTGGGGGTGGGGGTGATGCTGGGAACAGGGCGGCTGAGGCTGACTCCGAGGGGCCCTTCCAGATCACCTGGACCACCGCGGCCATGGTCCAGAGCCTGTCCTACAGCTGCCCCCCCGAGAAGCAGGAGGTGCTCGTGAGTTACCTCCCACTCAGCTCCATTGGGGTACAGCTCTTCGACATGTGGACGGCCATCTGTGTGGCTGGAGCCCTGTACTTCGCCCCGCCGGACGCCCTGAGGGTGAGCGGGGCTCCTGAACCCTCGCCTGGCCCCAACTGACTGACCACCTCAGCTTCCCCTTCACTGGGCCTCAGTTTCCCCATCTGCAAGCAGATGGGGCCAGTGTCAGGGAACCGGGAAGTTTCTCAAAATGCTACTTCCTTCCCTCTCTCCCTCCCTGACTCTTTCCCCTTCTCCTCTCCACCTTCCTTCCCCTCCCTCCCCTCTCCCCCACCCCTTTCCCTTCCCCCCTCCTTCCCCTCCTTCTCTTCCCCCCAGCTCAGGCTCAGAATTCCCGGGAGAGGGAGGGGGCAGACTCGAACCCACTGAAACGCGCATCCGTGGGGCTGCGTCTCTGGTCCCCCACGCCCAGGGGAAGGGGTCAGGGCCTCTGCAGTGACCTCTGAGTGGCCCTGGCACCCCCATAGCCCACTGCGAGCATCATTCTCCCCGTGACCCCACCTCCACCCCCACCCCCCACCGCCACCTTCGGAGGGCCAAGGGTGCCCACGGCCGCGCCTGGTGATGGTCAGCCCTGTCCAGCCAGGGGCCGGAGGGGACCCAGGGGTGGGGGAGACGCCGTGGCCCGGACCAGCCTCCATCCCGCCCGTCTGCGCAGGGCTCCCTCCTCGACACGCTGCGGGAGGTGCAGCCCACCTCCTTCCACGGCGTCCCCTGGGTCTGGGACCACATGCTGGACTGCGTGAAGACCGCCCAGCTGGCTGCCACCCCATTCCGCCGCAGGGTCCACCAGTGGGCCATGAGGATGGGGCTCAGGACCAACAGGAAGCGGATGCTCGGGTGAGGCTGGGACCCGGGGATGCCACCTGCGGGCTGGGGTGGGGTGGACGGGGCGTCCTGAGGCCAGGCCCTGCCTCCCGCCTCTGCTCCTCAAGGCAGCTGGCCGTGCCACTGTGCTTCGGCCTGGCCAGGTGGCTGACCTTCGACCCCGCCCGGACACTCCTGGGCTTGAACCGGTGCTTGCAGTTCTTCAACACAGGCCAGGGCCTGCCCAGGGACACGCTGGAGTACTTCCTGGGCCTCGACGTCCCCATCTTCGAGCTGTACGGCCTGACGGAGTGCACGGGCATCCACACCTTCTCCGGCCACCAGAACTTCCGGCTGCTGAGGTGGGTCCTGGCAGGAGGACGGACAGACGGCGGGCCTGGGCTAGGCAGGTTCCGTCCGAGCGGGTCCCGTGTGCGTGCCGCACCCCCCCACTCCATCCCCACCCCCCACCCCTGAGCACCTTTCTCCAGGAATGTTCATCCAATCGCGAGTGAGCCACTGCACCGCCGGCCGGGGGTGGGGATGCCCTACGACCCCTTCTGATGATTTTTAAACGTGTTTTCTTTTTTTTTAATTGTCAAATACACCCTATATACAAAGCAAGGAAAGAAAAAAGCAGTAATTTTCGAAGCACACTTCAACAAGTACTTATAGAACAGACCCCACAGTTTGTCGTGGGCTACTTATTCCACCATCTCAGGTTTTTCCTTCTAGCGGCTCTAAAACACTGGAGGCCAGAAGGAATATTAATAGAGTGATTCAGCAGCCGTACTCGTTTATTAAATCCTATTTTCTTTGTTATATCTCCTCCTGCTCCTTTGAGCTTTTTCCCAATCTCTAGGGATCTTTGGGCAACGCCCGTTCTGGCTTTTTCATCCTGAGAAGGGGTGTCGACTCTAAAGGATAGGGCGATGGAGAAAATTGATAATCCTGGAGAAACTGGTCCCTCTGGGTTTCAGGATGTTTCTGACCTAGGAACCCTCTGAGAATTATATGTCCCAGGAAGGCAAACCTAGTGAACCTCTATAGAGTCTCAATCTGAGCCCCAGGTGTTCTTAAGAATCAACAGGAGAGAAGTCCAATTTTTTTTTAAGTGTTGAATGTCCCTGATTTCTTCCATCACGCCCTATTTTAATGGGTACGTTAAAATCCATGAGCTCACCATTCCATTGGGGTGGCTCTGCCAACGGGGGGACAGTTTCCACTCTGTTCCAATTCGGGGGGCTGTGTAGGTCCATCCAGCCACACCAGAAGTGGCTTCACCAGCTAATGCAGGATTACCACAGTTGCTGTGGAACTCAGGCACACTTCCGGTGACCCTGCCTTACCATCGTCTGCTGAGTGTATCAAATCTGAGATGACTTGTGGTGTTTTCCGTGACGTTGCAGGTCGAATGGAGAATTGGGGCAGTGGCAGCTGCTGGCTTGTTGCCGCTTCAGATTTGAGTTTTAACTTGCAGACTTCTTTTCTTTTAACGAGCCGTGAGTTATTTCTGATGCCCTGGCATCTCGGAAGAGAACCGCTGTATTTGTTTCAGTGGTTTGAAGCCACGGATGTTTTTCATCTCATCATTTCAAATGGAGGAGGAACTCAAAAGGAGTGAGTTGAGTGGTCCTGGGTGGGGCTCTCTCTTAAGGATACGCTTCCAAAATGCTTCCTCAATGTGGCTGTGAGCTTGTTTCAGTTTGCTGAAGCTGCCAGAATGCAATCTACCAGAAATGGAATGGCTTTTATAAAGGGGATTTATTAAGTTACAAGCTTACAGTTCTAAGGCCATAAAAATGTCCAAACTAAGGCATCCAGACAAAGATACTTTGACTCAAAGAAGGCTGATGTCTGTCACATGGGAAGGCACGTGGCTGGTATCTGTTGGTCCTTGTTCCCAGTTCTGTTGCCCCCAGCTTCTGATGCCAGTGGTTCCCTCTCTAAGCATCTGTGGGCCTTTACTTAGCTCCTCTGGGACGCAACTCTGGGTTCTGGCTTGCTTAGCATCTCACGGGAAGGCACGGCAACAATTCCTGGGCCCTGCTCGTGTCTAGGCATCTGCTCTCTTTGTTGCACTCCAGGCATCTCCAGATGTCTGCATCTCTGTCGGCTCTGAAGCAACTGTTTTCTCCAAAATGTCTCCCCTTTTAAAGGACTCCATAAACGAATCAAGATCCACCTTGTATAGGCGGAGTCACATCTTCATCCAATCAACAGGCCACACCCACAACTGGGCAAGTCACCTCCTCATGGAGTAATCTAATCAAAGGGTTTCCACCCTACAATATTGAATCAGGAGTAAATGTTGTGCTTTTCTCGGCTACATGACCCTTTCAAACCAGCCCAGGTTTGGAGGCCTCAGCTTCTCACTGGTTGTTGGGAGAAGGTTTTGCTGCACAGGCCTCCCTGCAGGGTGGCTTCAGTCCCCTGGCAACATAGTTGCCAGATGCCATCAGAGCAAAGGCCTCTGGGAGAGCAAGGAGGCACCCATATGTCTTTTATATTAGGACTGTCAGATTTAGCAAATTAAAATACAGGATGCCCAGTTTGAATTTCAGATTATATATATATATATATATATATATATATATATATATATATATTTTAATGTAAGTATGTCACATGCAATATTTGGGACAAACTACTTACAACAACAACAACAAAAAGGTGCCATTTATCTTAAATTCAAAAAGAACTGGGCATCCTGTATCTCACTTGGAGCCCCTTTCATGACAGCGGTTGGGGAGTCATTCTCTGTGGTTTTCTCCCTAAACCCCAGAGGGCGTGGAGGTGCCTGGCCCCTCCTCTCAGTTCCTGGGGCCTTGCAAAGTGTAACCAAAGTGACTTGGCTTTGGGAGGGGTGGAAGCAGCTTCCAGGCAGGAGGCGGCCTGTCACAAGGCACTTCTCCACCCTCTTTCTAACCTCCGAAGCAGAGCAAAAATGGGGACGGGCACCGAGGCTGGAGGAAGCGGAGGCCATCCGCAGCTGGGAGGTGGGATGGGGAGCCTGGAAGGAGGCCGCTGCCCCCCACCCCAGCCTCCTCTCCATTCCGTGGCGGAAGCCATGCTTCCTCCGGTACCCGCTCTCTCTGCTTCATGGAACCTGTGATCTTGGAGACCAGAGAGAGCCTTTCGCCTTCCTGGAATTTACAGTTCCACCCAATGCGTCCATAAGTTTGAGGGTATGAGAGGGATTAACGGATGTGAAGTCAGTTGGGGAAGGAAGCCTCTCCATTCGTTAGCTGGTTCATTCATCTGGAAAACAGTGGAGTATGGACTCAGGGAATGGACTGTGGGTGTTGGGGGTCAAGACAGCCTGGTCCCTGCCTTCAAGAGCTGTGTTCTGTTAGCCTGGGCCAGTTCTGAGGCCCCCGCCTGCTTGTTCGGGTGCCCTGATAGGGACCTCAAGCTCCGCAAGGCGAGGCCCGGGCCCCCTGGCCTCCAAGGAGGGGAGCAGGCTGGTGGGAGCCCTCAGTCTTGCTTGGCTTGTATCCGTTGCCCTCCTGTCCCTGCCCAGAAGCCCTTGGCAGCCATCCAAAAGAAGTTCTGCCCTATCCCTGATGCCAATCTGTGAGCTCTCAGGGGCTGGGGGAGGATGGGGGTAACATCTGTGCTCCCCACCTCTGGAAAGCTCCTGGTCCTCCTCCCTTCGCCACCTACCGTGGCTCAGCGGGAAAGGTGGAAGAGAAGACTGAGGGTCCGGGTGGCTGCATGATAAGGGGAAGGGCCGCCCCCGCCCCCACCTGCGGGAAGGGTCTGAGGCCCCTGCCCGCTGCCCCCAGCTGCGGGAAGGCGCTGCCCGGAACCTACACCAAAGTGCAGCAAGAGGACGCAGCGGGCGTGGGGGCCATCCACATCTGGGGCCGGCACATCTTCATGGGGTATCTCAACGACAAGGAGAGGACCCGGGAGATGATCAGCCAGCACAGCTGGCTGCACACGGGCGACCTGGGCCTCCTGGACGCCAACAATTTCCTCTACATCATGGGCAGCGTCAAAGGTGAGCGGCCGGGGTGGGGCGCAGGCCACCTCGGGGGTGGGGTGGGGTGGGCGTCCGTGGGGAAGGCGCGGAGGCGGGGCCAAGGCTTCCGGGCGGATGGGAGGAGCTGGGAGACGCCCCCCCACCTCCTCCTTCCCCTGCAGACATCATCACCCTGAAATCCGGCGAGAAAATCAACCCCACCCCCATCGAGGAGCGGGTGAAGAGGCACGTCCCGCTCGCACGCTACGTCACGCTGGTGGGCCAGGACGCCCCGTACCTGTGCGCCCTGCTCACCTTGAAGGTGCCCTCGCTGCGGTCCGCCCCGCACCCCCCCGAGGCGGGGCGGGGCGGCCGTCCGGGTCTTAAGAGGCGGAAACTGAGGCTCGGGGTGGAGAGATCCCCCCCCAGGGACCGGGGTGGCGGGGAGCGGTGCAGGGCGTCGGCCGCACTGTCCTTGTGGGAGGCCCCCTGGGGATCCCCGAGAAGGTGGCCGGACGCGCTGGCCTCTGTAGGGAGGGGAGTGCCAGCCGAGAACCGCATCTCAGAGATGGCCCTCCGTGAGCGGGGCTGGGGTTGGGGGACAGGAGGATGGCAGGCCTCTCGGCCCGCACCCCCTCCTTCCCGTTTAAAACCCCAAGGGAGCCGGTCCTGGAAGAAGGGGCCTGAAGCAGTCAACCTCTCTGACATCGAGCCCAACCCCGCCTCTGACCAGCAGGGCAGACTGAGGCCAGGGCACACCCCTTCTGTGCTGAGCCTCAGTTTCCCTATCTGTGAACCGGGAATGGGGGCCCCTGCCCTCCGGGGTCAGTGTGAGGATGCCCAGTCCCCCCGCCGTGGGCAGGCGCCGCCGCTGGGGGCTGGCGATGGGTGCTGAGGCCGGGCAGGGGTTGCCTGATCCCTTGCCCCTGCCCGGCAGTGTCAGGTGCACCCAGAAACCGGGGAGCCCCGGAACGCGCTGACCAGCGAGGCCGTCACGTTATGCCGGCAGCTCAAGAGCCAGTCCACCAGGCTGACGGACATCATCGGCGACAAGGACCCGCTGGTCGCAGACTTCATCCGTCAAGGCATCAAAGCGGCCAACGCGGAAGCCTCCTCCGACGGCGCCAAGATCATCAAGTGGATGGTACTAGAGACCGACTTCTCCGTCGCCGGCGGGGAGCTGGGTGAGCCGGCTGCAGGGAGGGAGCATGCTGGGCCTGGGTTCAAGGGTCCCGCTGGGTGCGGCTTGCTCCAGTCTTGGGTTGCCTGCCCTGGAAGCTGGATGCTAATGCCTCAGCTCCTTTCCTGGGACTTACCCCAAACTCAAGATCAGCCAACTGCAGGGTCCTGGCTTTGTGGGGGTAAGGATCCCCATTTAGCAGATCCGAAGGGCAGGTTGGAGAGTCTGAACTTCATCCCATCATAGTTTGGCGTTTTGTGAGGTGTGGGCTGAGGGTGGTTCACAGCCGGGACCCCTCGGTGCTGGTTGGACGGCTGCTCCCTGTGCGTCTGCCTCGCTGGCCGGGGCCTCTAGGGATCTGGACACTTGGGGAAGGCCTGCGTCCCCACAGCAGTGCTTTTTCCCAATGGAAACTCCGCTTTGGGATGGGCTCACTGCACCCCAAAGTCCTCAGTCGCAGATGTCGAATCCTGTGTTCGGGAGACTTTCCCTCCTGTGCAACCTTAAAATGGACTCGGCCCTCTAACACTTCGCCTCACCCGACAGTGGGGGCTGCAGGCTCCTGGGGACCCTGTCGGGGATGGAAGCAAAGCCTCTGTCCAGAGATGGCCTCACCTCGGCCTTGCTTCTCTTCCAGGGGCAACCACGAAAATGAAGAGGGCTGTGGTGGCCAAAATGTACCAGGCAGAAATCGGGAGATTTTACGAGGACAGGGAAGATTACTAGCTGCCCAGGACGGGCCCATGGCTCCATTCCTTATAAAAGCGTCCATGCTCCATGTCTTCTTTTCCTCTGATTTCACTGTCAAGGAGCAGCCTGGCATGGGGAGAGAATCTGTTTCTGGTGCTGCCAAGCCCTGGTTTCAGCTAAGATGTCTTCCCTGGGCAAGGGCTCTGTATTTATATTTTAAACAATAATAAAGTTGGTTCACTAAAGCAGTGGCCTTCGCCTGGGGTGACTCTGTCTGGAGACAGTGTGGGTTATCATAAGTGGCGTGCTCCTGGCATCCAGGAGGTGGGTGGAGCCCAGGGACCCCACAAGGCCCAGGATGCCCCCACCCCAGAGAATGACCAGGCACCCAGTGTCACAGTGACGAGGTGGAGAGACCCTGCCCTAAAGGAAGGACCTGGATTCATACTGAGGGCTCTGGAAGATTCCAAAATGGACTTGATACGGCTCATGAGTTTCTTTTACTTAAAAAAATTTACACTCTTAAGTGAGACAAAGTGTCAGTGGCTGAGAGATTCCAAACAGAGTCGAGAGGTTATCCTGGAGGTTATTCTTACGCATTAAATAGATATCACCTTGTTATCCAAGATGTAATGGAGAGGCTGGAGGGAACTGCCTGAAAATGTAGAGCTGTGTTCCAGTAGCCATTTTTCTTGATGATGGTTGAATAATGATATAGCTTCACAATGTGAGTGTGTGATTGTGAAAACCTCGTGTCTGATGCTCCTTTTATCTACCTTATCAACAGACGAGTAAAACACATGGAATAAAGATGAATAATAGGGGAACAAATGTTAAAATAAATTTAGAGTGAAATGCTGGTGATCGATGAGGGGGGGGAGGGGGTATGGTATGTATGAATTTTTTTGTTTTCTTTTTATTTCTTTTTCTGAATAGCAAATGTTCCAAGAAATGATTATGGTGATGAATATGCAACTATGTGACGATATTGTGAATTATTGATTATATATGTAGAACGGAATGATCAAAATTTACGAATGTTTGCATTTGTTTGGTGTTTTTTGGTATTTAAAAAATAAAATAAAATAATTAATTAAAAAAAAATTTACACTCTTTAAGTGAGAAGCCGGGAGGTTGCTGGGCAGGCTTGTAGCCATCCCCAGAGAGAGGACGGAAACTTCTCTCTAGCTGTTAACTATCACCCTGAGGGGCATCTGAGGCAGGGCAGAGTCCATCCCCTTCCACTGGGGCATCTGAGGCAGGGAGGAGTCCCCCCGAGGGGCATCTGAGGCAGGGCGGAGTCCCCCCAAGGGGCATCTGAGGCAGGGATGAGTCCCCCCCGAGGGGCATCTGAGGGTGGGAGAAGTCCCCCTCCAAGGGATCTGCGGCAGGGAGAAGTCCCAAGACCAGCTGATGTTTGTAGAGGGGAGAGAATGCTGGGCCTGGGTTAAGGGATTCAAAGGCCAGGTACGTCAGAACCACCTGGGGTCCTTGTGGTTCAAATGATGCATATGAAACCCCTCCCTCCCCAAACCTGCCCTTCATCCATAGAAGAGACCTGCAGATAAACCCATAGACACTGTCACACTGGAAAATAGGGCCTCTGTGGCTCGGACAGGGGTACAGCAGTAAGCACGGCTCGGCTGGACACGGCAGAGCCATCGCCCTCCAGGGGGATTCTTCGAGAGTCCTGTATACAAGCAAGAAATGCAAAACCTTGGAAGACAGCCAGCATCTCAAGAGACAGCCCTGGCACAAAGAAGAGCTTATTTACACCCATGGAAAGAAAGCAATTTCCTTGGAGAACTAAAAGGAGACAGCACCTAAGAAATACACATCCGGAGTAGGTTAGAGATCTGAAAGGTGGATTCTAGAGGTTCCACCCTCTTTCATAGGAGGTGCAGAAGGAGAGGGGTAAAGAGAGGCAACATGTACAAAAATAACAGCTGAGAATTCTACAGGAACTGAAACGCGTGCCAAACAAGATATGTTTTTGTGCTGGTTTGAAAGAAAGTATGCCCCCTAAGAAAAGCCATGTTTTAATATAAATCCCATTTCATAAAGGTAGAATAATCTCTATTCAATACTGTATGTTTGAAACTGTAATGAGATCATCTCCTTGGGTGATGTGATTTAGTTAAGAGTGGTTGTTAAACTGGATTAGGTGACGACATGTCTCCACCCATTTGGGTGGGTCTTGATTAGTTTCTGAAGTTCTATAAAAAAGGAAATATTTTGGAGAATGAGAGATTCAGAGAGAGTGACACTATGAAGCAGAGAGTCCACAAGCCAGCAACCTTTGGAGATGAAGAAGGAAAATGCCTCCCGGGGAGCTTCATGAAACAGGAAGCCAGGAGAGTAAGCTAGCAGATGACGCCGTCTTCGCCATGTGCCCTTCCAGCTGAGAGAGAAGCCCTGACTGTGTTCGCCATGTGCCTTCTCACTTGAGGGAGAAACCCTGAACTTCATCTGCCTTCTTGAACCAAGGTATCTTTCCCTGGATGCCTTTGATTGGTCACTTCTATAGACTTGTTTTAATTGGGACGTTTTCTCGGCCTTAGAACTGTAAACTAGCAACTCATTAAATTACCCCTTTTAAAAGCCATTCCATTTTGGTATATTGCATTCCGGCAGCTAGCAAAATTAGAACAGTTTTTAAGGATTAAAATTAAAAAAATGTGAACATGAAATTTCAGAACAAAGATAACGAAGAAAAATATTCTAAAACTTAAGCTGATTAGTTCATAGGGAAAAACAAAAACATGCAAGAATATCTAGGAAACACCATGGCCAAGTGGGATTTATCCCAAGAATACGAGGGTGGTTCAACATAAGAAGATCAGTCATGTAATAGCCTGTGTTAATAGAATAAAGTTTAAAGAAACTCACATGATTATCTCAATAGATACAGAAAAGGCATTTGGCATAACTGAACATTCTTTCATCATAAAAACTATGATTAGAAGAGAAGTTCCTTAACATGATAAAGGGCATTTATCAAAACCCACAGCTGACATCATCCTCAATGATGAACAACTGTAAGCCTTGTCCTAATATCAGACCACCATTGCTGTTCAAAACTGTGTTAGAGGTCCTAGGCAAAGCAATTAGGCAAGAAAAAGAAATAAAAGGCATCTACATTGGAAAGGAAGAGTGAAACTACAGTTGAAGACTGTGTAATCCTATACATAGGAAGTGTGAAGGAATTGCCCAAAAATCTACCACAGCGAATTCAGCAAAGCTGCAGGGTACAAGTTTGATGTGCAAAAATCAGTTGTGTTCTATATGTAAAAGCAATGAGCAATCCAAAAGGAAATTGAGAAAACAATTCCATTTACAATAGCACCCAAAAGAATAAAATACCTAGGGAGAAATTTAACCAAGGAGGTAAAAGACATTGTTGTAGTTTGCTAGCTGCTGGCATGCGATATACCAGAAACAGAATGGCCAAAAGGGGAATTTATTAAGCTAAGTTTACAGTGCTAAGACAGTGAAAACTTTCAAATTAAAGGAAGTCTGTAAAAATGTCCAAATTAAGGTACCAACAAGAGGTTACCTTCACTCAAGAAAGGCCAGTCATCTGTGTGAGACTAAAGCAAAAAATGTTTATTTGTTACAAAATTTATATTTTGACTAGTGCATTTCCTAATATAACTTATGTAAATAGTTTGATTCAATGCCATAAGTACTTGGAATCTCAGGTAGGACATGAGATTTTGCTGTTTTGTCCAGAGTGATGCCCCGATGAATCCCAGAGTGATATGATCAATGAGTGGAAAAATATCTGCAAAGCCCCCTTCAGGGAATGGTGAGAACAGGGAGAAATTCAACTTCCCCAAGTTTAATTCTTGATATTCTCACAAGCAGTGTGGACAATCAAAGCTATAGGCTGAGCCCCCAGTCTTGGGGTTTGTTCATATGAAATTTAACCCCAAAAAGGATAGGTCAAGTCTACTTAAAATTTAGGCCTAAGAGTCACCCCCAAGAGAGCCTCTTTTGTTGCTCAGATGTGGCCTCTCTCTCCAGCCAACACAACGAGCAATCTCACCACCCTCCCCCTCTCTGCGTGGGACATGACTCCCAGGGGTGTGGACCTTCCTGGCAACGTGGGACAGAGATCTTGGAATGAGCGGAGACTCAGCATCAAGGGATTGAGAAAAAATTCTCAACCAAAAGGGGGAAGAGTGAAATGAGACAAAATAAAGTGTCAATGGCTGAGAGATTCCAAACAGAGTCGAGAGGTTATCCTGGAGGTTATTCATACACATTAAGTAGATATCACCTTGTTAGTCAAGATGTAATGGAGAGGCTGGAGGGAACTGCCTGTAAATGTAGAGCTGTGTTCCAGTAGCCATGTTTCTTGAGGATGATTGAATAATGATACAGCTGTCACAGTGTTACTGTGTGATTGTGAAAACCCTGTGTCTGATGCTCCTTTTATCTACCTTGTCAACAAAGGAGTAGAACATATGGAATAAAAATAAATAATAGGGGAAACAAATGTTAAAATAAATTTAGTTTGAAATGCTAGTGATCAATGAAGGTGAGGGGTAAGGGGTATGGTAGGTATAATCTTTTCTTTTTTTTTCTTTCCTGTGTTTACTTTATTTCTTTTTCTATTGTCTTTTTATTTCTTTTTCTGAATTAATGCAAATGTTCTAAGAAATGATGAATATGCAACTAAGTGATGATATTGTGAATTACTGATTATGTATGTTGTTTTATTTTGTTTCTTTATTTTTTAATTAATAAATAAATTTTAAAAAAAAGAGACCAAGAAATGGAAAAGACTACAGCTAAAGTAGAAAAAAAAAAAAAAAGAAAGGCCAGTGAAGTTCAGGGTTTTCTCTCTTCACTGGAAAGGCACGTGGT
>PVIY010024276.1:0-10872 GCA_004026745.1 Myrmecophaga tridactyla | reverse complement strand
CGTAGATATAAAATTTATAAAAGTGACTCACATAACATGGGAACTTAGAGTTCAGAATCTGCAGGGCAGGTTGTGAAGCTGATGATTCCGATGGAGGGTCTGGACAAACCCCACAGGAGAGGCTCGCCAGCCAAAGCAGGAAGAGAGCCTGTCTCTTCTGAATCCTCCTTATAAGGCTCCAGTGATTAGATTAAGCATCACTCATTGCAGAAGACACTCCTCTTGGCTGATTACAAATGGAATCAGCTGTGGATGCAGCTGACGTGATCATGATTTAATTCTATGAAATGTCCTCATCACAACAGACAGGCCAGCACTTGCCCAACCAAACAGGTACCACCACCTGGCCAAGTTGACACATGAACCTGACCATGACAGGGATTTAAAAAAAAAAACAAAAAAAACACAGCCACCTCCACAAGACGGATTAGGATAACACATGACTTTTCTAGGGTACATACTCCTTTCAAATCAGCACAGACATATACACTGAAAACTAGAAAATGCACCTGAAGGAAATGAAAGTGACCTAACTAAACGGAAGAGCCTCCCATGTTCATGGGTTGGAAAACAATATTAACAAGCAATACTCCTTTATCATAAAACTCCAATGGCCTTTTTGTTGTTGTTTCTAAAGTTTTTTTATGCTATAGAAATTTTCAACTGTATTCAAAGTAGGGACCATAATGAATCCTTAAGTAACACCCACCCAGCTTTAATAATTATTGAGACATGACTAATCTTCTTTGATACCTCCCTGACTCCCAGCTCTCAACCCCATGTCCACCAAACCCTGCTTCTGGAATACTTTGCAGCAAATCCTGAATATCATATAATTTCATCCATAACTAATTTAGTATGTATCTATAAAAGATATTTAAAATATTTAACATAATCACTGTACCATTATCACACTTAAAACATTAACAATATTTCCTTAATATTATTCAAGCCTTTGGAGTTTGAATTTCTCTTATTGTCCCATCTCATGGATTGTTTTTAGCATGTAATTCACGTGAATCAGGATCAAAGCAAGGTCTACACATCGCATGTGATTGATAGGTCTCTTAAATTTTGTGTAACCTCTAGGTTCTAATAATTATGAATGCAAAGTCAATCTGTTCCATCTGTATCTGTCCCCCCACTTCTGTAGGATTTTAAAGCAAATTCCTGACACCAAATATCATAAATTTCATCCATAAATATTTCAGTTTGTACTTCCAATATTCTCTCTCTTAAAACACAGCTGCAATGCTATCAGCATACTAAAATAATAATAATTATTCAATATTGTCAAATATCCAGACACTGCCCAGATTTCTACAAGATATCATTTTTTTTGAACTGTTGGTTTGTTCAAATCAGGATCCAAACAAGCCCTCAAATTCTGAGACTGATTTATCTATTGAATCCTTTTTAATTGCTAGGTTCCCTTCCATTTTTCCCCTTTTGCTTTTATTGTTTTTGCTTTACCTTTTTTTTTAACTTTTTAAATTGTATAATATAAAATATATACAAAGCAAAGAAAGAAAAACCAATTGTTTTCAAAGCACTCGTCAACAAGTAGTTACAGGACAGATCCCAGAGTTTGTCATGGGCTACCATACCATTCTCTCAGATTTTTCCTTCTAGCTGCTCCAAACAGATTGGGGCATTTTTGCAGAAATAGAAAGTCTGATCCTCAAATTCATATGGAATTTCATGGGTCAACAAGTAGTTACAGGACAGATCCCAGAGTTTGTCATGGGCTACCACACCATTCTCTCAGATTTTTCCTTCTAGCTGCTCCAAACAGATTGGGGCATTTTTGCAGAAATAGAAAGTCTGATCCTCAAATTCATATGGAATTTCATGGACTCCGAACAGCCAAAGCAATATTAGAAAAGAAAAATTTGGAGGACTCATATTTCCTGATTTCAAAAGTTACAAAAACTACAGTAATCAAAACAGCATGGCACTGGCATAAGGACAGACATAGACCAATGGAATAGAACTGAGAGTTCAACAATAAACCCAAACATCTATGGAAAACTGATTTTTGACGAGGGTTCTGGGGGAAAGAATATTCTCTTCAACAAATGCATAGGATTTAAAACATGAAAAAGACTGAAATTGGATCCTTTCCTCATCCCATATACAAAAATTAACTCAAAATGGAGCCATGGTCTAAATATAAGAGCTAAAACTACAAAACTATTATGAGAAAATATAGCGGTAAATATTCATAATTTTGGGTTTGGCAATGGATTCCCAGATATGACATCCAAAACACAATCAACAAAAGAGTAGGTAAGTCAGGCTTCATAAAAATTAAACCTTTTGTGCTGCAAAGGAAACTATAAAGAAAGTGAAAAGATAAGCTACAGAATGGCAGAGAATGTTTGCAAATAATACATCTGGCAAGGGTTTCTTATTCAGAATATATAAAGAACTCTTACAACTCAACAACAAAAGACAACCTAATTTAAAAAACAGGCAAAGGACTTGAACAGACATTCCTATTCTCAGATGCTATACAAATGGCCCACTAGCAGATGAGATGTTTGACATCATTAGTCATTAAGGTTTTGCAAATCAAAACCACTATGAGATACCATTTGACACTTACTAAGATGGCTATAATTATTTTTTTTTTTAAGGAAAGTAAGAGTTGGCAAGGATGTGGGAAATAGGAACCATTTTACATTGCCCTGTTGGGGAAAAAAAAAAAACACAGAATGACCATATGACTCAGTGATTCCACTCCTAGGTATATACCCAGAAGAACTGAAAATGGGTTTTCAAAAAAAATGTGTACACAAGTGTTCATGGCAGCGTTGTTCATAAGCATAAGAAAAAAAAAGGTGGAAACAATCCAAAGGCCCATTGATGGATGAATGCATTAACAAATTGGTCATATATGCATACAATGGAGTATTATTCAGTCGCAAAAAAGGAATGAAATGCTGATATACGCTACAACATGATGAACCTCAAAAATATTATGCTTAGATTGAAATTCTAGTGATCAATGAAAGGGAGTGGTAAGGGGTATGGCATGCATGAGTTTTTTCTTTTGTCTTATTTTCTTTCCTTTGCTGCAGAGATGCAAATGTTCAAAAAGATGATCATGGTGATGAATACACAACTATGTGATCATATGGACAGCCATTGATTGTAACCATGTCAAGCATGTTTGTATGTCAAGAATGTTTGAATGTTCGTTCATTGTTTATAATTTTAAAAATGATTTAAAAAAACCCAGCTGAACACACACACACACACACACACACACACACGCACACAAAGACTGCTTGCCTATTCCCACAGCTTCTTTCCCCGGTTCTCTGAACATGGGAGGCACTCAATAAATAGTTCTGATTTATTGACTATTTGCATTTGCAGCAAAGATTAAGAGTTCTTTATGTTTGGCCTTGAGTCTTGTCTCAGCTCCCTAATCCAGGGCACGAAGACTCTCCCCGCCTGCCTCTAACATAAACGCTTTTAAAGTTAGGCATTTCGTAGCATCTACAAATAAGTCTACTCTTCTCATTCACATTTATAAGCCAACAAATAAAACCCAAGGG
This sequence comes from Myrmecophaga tridactyla, assembly GCA_004026745.1. Lineage (NCBI taxonomy): Eukaryota > Metazoa > Chordata > Mammalia > Pilosa > Myrmecophagidae > Myrmecophaga > Myrmecophaga tridactyla. Next base: position 7,306 of record PVIY010024276.1, on the reverse strand, counting down.
AAAAAAATGTGTCAGTGCTTTCCCATTCTCATGAACAACTCAGATGGGAGTTCTGATGTTTAAGTTAGCAAATAGTTTTGATGCCTTTGGGTAGAAATTGGGAAATGATGATAATAAAAAAAAAACACCACATTATGCTAAGTCAAAGAAGTTAGATGCAAAAGGTCAGATATTATATGATCCCTTTTGTATGAAATATCCAGAATAGGCAAATTCACAGAGAGAGAAAGTAGATTAGTGGGCGGGCCATGGTGGCTCAGCAGGCAGAGTTCTCGCCTGCCATGCCAGAGGACCCGGGTTCGATTCCCAGTGCCTGCCCATGCCAAAAAAAAAAAAAAAAGAAAAAGAAAGAAAGTAGATTAGTGATTGTCAGGGACTGGAGGAGGAGAAGGAGGGAGGAACGGGGAAGGGCTGCTTAATGGATATGAGGTGCTCTTTTGGGTGGTGAGGAAATTTTGAAACTAGAGAGAGGTGGTATTTGCACAAAATTGTGGGTGCAATAAATGCCATGTAATTGTACATCTCAAAATGGTTAATTGTATGTTACATGAATTTTACCTTAATTTTTTAAGAAAAGAATATCTGAAAAATTCTAAAAAACAATAATGAGGGGGACTAGCTCTACCAGATATAAAATGGGTTACAAAGCAGTGGCAGTTAAAAGCTTGGTGATAGGGCATAAGTAGATAAAAGGAACCAAATAGAGAAGCCAGGAACAGTCACAAATGTATGCAGGAATTGAGTTTTGAGATAAAGATGGTATTTCAGATAAGTACGGTGTTCTAGTTTGCTAGCTGCCAGAATGCAATATACCAGAAATAGAATGGCTTTTAAAAAGGGGGGGGATTTAACGCATTGCTAGTTTACAGTTCTAGGGCCGAGAAAATGTCCCAGTTAAAACAAGCCTATAGAAATGCCCAATATAAGGCATCCAGAGAAAGATACCTTGGTTCAAGAAGGGGGATGAAGTTCAGGGCTTCTCTCTCAAGTGAGAAGGCACATGGCGAACACGGTCAGGGTTCCTCTCTCAAGTGGAAGGGCACATGGCAAGCACAGCATCATCTGCTAGCTTCTTCTCCTGGCTTCCTGTTTCATGAAGCAGCCCGGGAGGCATTTTCCTTCTTCATCTCCAAAGGTCGCTGGCTGGTAGAACTGCTTCTTGTGGCTAAGTCATTCTCCGCTCTCTCTCAGAAATCTCTCTCTGAATCTCCCAAAATGTTTCTTTTATAGGACTTCAGACACTAATCAAGACCCCCCCCGCAATGGGTGGAGATACACCTCCCCTAATCCAGTTTAACAACCACTCTTGATTGGGTTACATCTCCAGGGAGATAATCTAATTACATACGGTACTGAATAGGGATTATTCTGCCTTTATGAAATGGGATTTAGATTAAAACATGGCTTTTCTAGGGGACATACATCCTTTCAAACCAGCACATAGGGTAAATAATATTCAATGGGTGGGACTGGATCACCTTGGGTTGCTATCAGGGAAATAAAGCTGGGTGGGGTCCTACTTCACAGCAGAATCAATTCCAGATGGAATACATTGAGATGTGAGAAAGAAAGAGGGAGGGAGGGAGGGAAAAGGGGAAGAAGAATTAAATTCCTAGAAGAAACCATGGGAGAATTATTTTACCTTAGTAGACAAGAATTAGCAGCTCATAAGCCATCTACAGGAAAGCTTGATAAAAATGTTAAGACTTCTGCATGTGGTGGGAGGGACATGCCATAAATATAGTCTAAAGACAAACTGGGAGAACACAGTATGTTGCAAAGGGCTACATTTCTTAGTCCACAAAAAGACTTCAAAATATGTACACATGCACACACCAAGACACCCAGTGGGAAATAGGCAAGTTCATTGTCGTGATATATGTATATTTACACACCTGCATGAGGTGGAGCTATGGAGTCAGTGACATCAAAGAGGGGGAAAATCCAGTCTAAACATCCATCAGTGGGGGACTAGGTAAGTTATGGGACATCCACGTAATGTGCTGATTTGGAATGAGCTCTATAGTATATTAAGGAAATAAATGTGTATTGATGCGGCCATTTGCAAAATGAACTATGTCTTATTGATGCTTAGAGAACTCTCAAGGGATATATGGGGAACTGGAAAAGGAAAAGCTGTATTGAGGGTCACTGCTTACTATGTATCCGTTCAACCTTTGCACTTGTTTGCCTTGTGCCTGCGTCACCAAAAAATAAATTTAAAATTTAAGATTAAAAACAATTTCAAGGAAAAATGCATTTTAAAAAAGGACAGAGAAAGCTATCATAATTGCATAATTAACAAATCACCAGGACATAAAATTGTTTCCGACTAAAAGACAAAAAAAAATCTTGAAAGCACAGGGACAAAAATGCATTATCCTCAAAGGTGGAACACAAAGGCCAACGGCTGACTTTTTAACAGCAACAATGGAAGCCAAAAGACCATGAAATGCCATTTCTACAGCACTGAAAGAAGATATTTGCCAATCCAGAAAATTCTATATCTGGAGAAGTATTCTTACAAAATAAAGATGAAATAACGATGTTTCTGGATTAACAAAAGCTGTAAGAATTCAGCACCAACAGACCTGTACTACATGAAATTCTAATGAGAGTTCATTAGGCTTTTATGAAGTTTTTGCATTGTTTGGGGAGTGGAAGTCCTACTTTAAGGTTGCCTGTAGTAAGTCAAGGATCAATGGCTGCACTCTGGGGTAAACACTAAACATATAATAGAGACTACATAACCAACAAACTAATCGAAGAGAAAAGTGGAATTAGAAATATTTGATTAATTCAAAAAGAAGAAAGGAGAAACGTGAAACAAAGAACAGAAGGGGGAAATATAAAAGAAATAGCAAGATTGTAGACTCATATTCTATTGGTAATTACATTAAATGCACTAAATACCCAATTAAAAAGCAAAGATTGGGCGGCTGCTGTGGCTCAGCAGGCAGAGCTCCGACCTGCTGTGCTGGAGGTCTGGAGTTCAATCCCTGGTGCCTCCTGCCCATATGCAAATTAAAAAAAAAAAAAAGCAAAGATTGACAGATTGGTGTTAACAAGAATAGCTAAATGCTATTGACAACAGACACCTCTTAGATAAAAGATCACAGAAGGTTTCAAAGGAAAGATTGGATAAAGGTACACTATGTAAACACAATGCAAAAGAAAGCCAGAGGTGGGCCACGGTGGCTCAGCAGACAGAGTGCTGGCCTGCCATGCCGGAGACCAGGGTTTGATTCCTGGTGCCTCCCCATATGAAAAACAAAAAACAAAAAGAAAGCCAGAGTAGCTATATTAACGTCAAAATAGATTTTAAGACATATTTCCAGAGATACATAGAAGTATTTATAATAATAAAAGTATCATTCCCAAGGAACACAATTCTAAATTTGTATGTACCTAATATCAAAACTTCAAATATATAAAGCAAGTTGGCAGAATTACAAGAAAAAATGATTCTATAATCATAGTTGAGGATTCTAACATAAACAATAAAAAATGATTTGCCAATTTCATCTAATTGACCCTTATAAAATATTATAACCAATTACTGCAGATTACACATACTTTTCCAATGTATAAGAAATATTTACCAAAGCAGAACATACACTAGACCATAAAGTCAGTCTCAACATATTCCAAAGAATTGAAATCTCTGAATATTCTCTAACCACAAGCGAAACCAAACTAGAAATCAGTAACAAAGATAACTAGGAAATCCCACCAAAGTTTGGAAATTAAACAAGTATTTAAATAATTCATGGGTCGAAGAAGAAATTACAAAAGGGAATCAAAACATTTTAACTGAATAATAATGAAAATATGACATATCAAAACTTGTAGGTTACAGCTAAAGGAGAGTGAAGTGTATAGCTTTCGATATATATGGTAGAAGAAAAGATTGAAACTCAATTGTCTAAGCTTCCATCTCCAAAGGCTATAAAAAGAAAACTGACTGACCCAAAGAAAGCATGAAGAAGGAACTATGAAAGAGGAGTAATAAAAAAGAATACACATACACTAGACAAAATTCACAAAATCAAAAGTTGGATTATTTTGAAAATATTAATAAAGGATTGGCAAACTATCAAGACTGGAATATAAAAAGTAAAACAAAATGCCAGTATCAGGAATGATTATATACATGCAATAGATATTAAAATAATGATGTCAATAAATATGAAATTTTTGATGAAATGGATATAATACTTTAAATACAAAACTTAAAACTGACACAAGAAGAATTAGAAAATTAGAATAGTCATTGTTCTAGTGTGCTAGCTGCCGGAATGCAATATACCAGAAACAAAATGGCTTTTAAAAGGGGGAATTTAATGAGTTGCTAGTTTACAGTTCTAAGGCCAAGAATATGTCCCAATTGAAAAACAGTCTATTGAAATGTCCAATCTAAGGAATCCATTCAGGGAAAGATACCTTGGTTCAAGAAGGCCGATGAAGTTCAGGGTTTCTCTCTCAAGTGAGAAGGCACATGGAGAACATAGTCAGGGCTTCTCTCTCAGCTAGAAGGGCACATGGCGAGCAAGGCACCATCTGTCGAGCTTTCTCTCCTGGCTTCCTGTTTCATGAAGCTGCCCGGGAGGTGTTTTCCTTCTTCATCTCCAAAGCACTGGCTCGTGGACTCTCTGCTTTGTGGTGCTGCCGCGTTCTCTGCTCTCTCCGAATCTCTTCTCCAGAATGTTTCCTCTTTTATAGGACTCCAACAAACCAATCAAGACCCACCCAAATGGGTGGAGACATGTCAACTAATCCAGTTTAACAACCACTCTTGATAAATCACATCATCCAGGGAGATGATCTGATTACAGTTTCAGACATGTAGTATTGAATAGGGATTATTCTGCCCTTATGAAATGGGATTTTGATTAAAACATGGATTTTCTAGGGGGGCATACTTCCTTTCAAACCAGCACAGTCATACATCTACTTAGGCAGGGATCTGTAAATATTTCAGGCTTTGCAGGGCAGACAGTGTTCTCCACAAGTATTCCACTCTGCCATCATAGCACAAAAGGAGTCACAGGCAATATGTTAATGAATGTGTGGTTGTGTGACAATAAAACTTAATTTACAAAAGCAAACAGAATGTTGGATTTGGCCTAGGATGTGCCGACTCCTGATATAGAACAGACTAAACTCTCATACGTGGCTGGTACCAGTGTCAGTTGGTACAACCACTTTGAAGACTGCATCTATTAAAGCTAAATGTGTCTTGGCCAAGATAGTGGCTTAGCGAGATGTGGGATTTAGTTTGTCCTGCACGGCAGCTAATAAATAACCAGGAACAGTACAGAACCACTGCTGAGGCCATGTCAGTGACCGGACACAGAGCGTACCCCAGTCTGGACCAGCTGGACTGGCTGTGAGCGCCCCCCAGAAATGTGAGTTCCCCAAGCTGCAGTGGCTGGCACCTCTCCCCACAGGCTGCTTCCCAAAGCAGAAAGGAAGGGGACTTTACCAGCAGCAGGGGCTGAGCCCAACCAAACTCCAATTGTGAAATTAATTAACAAATTCTGACTACTAAAAATAGGCCCCCAGCTTAACTGAACCGTGAGTAAAAGTGAAGGTCGCTGGTTTTTGCCCCGGCACAGAGGGGATAGGGTTGACAGAAAAAGAAAAAAACAGAGGTTTTTTGGATTTGGAAAGGTCTGGGCCCTGAAGGAAAGGAGATACACAGAACAACGCACCAACTTAAGCTCTTAATTGGCAAACCTGAGGAATGGGGGTCCTGCTCTGAAAAGGATTTTTCACTTTAGTTTTGGCGGCTGTGTTTCTGCAGCTTGACTGTTCTTTGCATACAGCTGCAAGGCTTCTTGGGCTCCACTACCCCTGGCATAAGCGGAATTAAGCTTGTTTGAATGTTTGTCTGGAGCCTGTGCCTTCCCCAGGAGAGGGGTGGGGCTCAGCCAAGCCCAGCCCAGGTGGAATCCCTCCCTCAAGGAGTTCAGACCCCAGGGTCTGGAAAAGTGAAGCGATTAAAACCTGATTAGAACTTCTCTTCTGTCTCCACCATGCCCCCAGCAGGGAGAGTCTGCTGAAGTTAAAGGTACCACATCACCTTATGCTGGTGGGACCTGCAGGTAGACACATGCCACATACTGGGCAGGATAGGAAAAACACAGCCCAGAGACTTCATAGGAAAGAATTTCAACCTGCTGGGTCTTACCCACAGGGAAAACAGACACAGGTGACTCTTTCCTCCTGAGAGGAGGCCAGTTTGGTCTGGGAAAATCTGGCTGGGGTCTACTATACCTAAGTAGACCCTCCTAAGTGTGGGGACAAAAGGCACCATACAGGCAGGGCAAGGAACAAGAAAACAAGAACTGAAAAATTCTGATCTGTTAAACAAAACCTAAGCTAGAGGTCCGGAATAAACTGAACTGAATGTAACAGAACGGATAAACAACAAAGCCATCCAGCAAGAAAAACCTTGATAAAAAAAAGTGAAAACAATCTCCAGAATAAACTAATTAAGATAATTAAATGCCTAGATGCCAGCAAAAAAATAACGAATCATATTAGGAAAATTGAAGATATGGCCCAGTCAAAGGAACAAACCAACAATTCAAATGAGATACAGGATCTGAAACAATTAATTCAGAATGTTCGAACAGACATGGAAAACCTCATCAAAAATCAAATCAATGAATTGAGGGAGGATATAAAGAAGGCAAGGAATGAACAAAAAGAAGAAATTGAAAAACAAATCACAGAACTTATGGGAACAAAAGGCACAGTAAAAGAGATGAACAAAACAATGGAAACCTACAATGTAAGATTTCTAGAGGCAGAAGATAGGATTACTGAACTGGAGGACAGGACATCTGAAATCCAACAAGCAAAAGAAAATATAGGGAAAAGAATGGAAAAATATGAATTGAATGACAACATGAAGTGCACGAATATAAGTGTTGTGGGTGTTCCAGAAGGAGAAGAGAAGGGAAAAGGAGGAGAAAAACTAATGGAGGAAATTATCACTGAAAATTTCCCAACTCTTATGAAAGACTTAACATTACAGATCCAAGAAGTGCAGCGTACCCCAAACAGAATTGATCTAAAAAGACATACTCCAAGACACTTACTAATCAGAATGTCAGATGTCAGAGAAAAAGAGAGAACCTTGAAAGCAGCAAGAGAAAAGCAATCCATCATATACAAGGAAAACCCAATAAGACTATGTGTAGATTTCTCAGCAGAAACCATGGAGGTGAGAAGACAGTGGGATGATATATTTAAATTACTAAAAGAGAAAAACTGCCAACCAAGAATTCTATATCCA
>PVIY010024275.1:0-29886 GCA_004026745.1 Myrmecophaga tridactyla | reverse complement strand
TGAGTACAGCAAAGTGGCAGGTTACAAGATCAACATTTAAAAATCTGTAGTGTTTCTATACACTAGTAATGAACAATCTGAGGGGGAAATCAAGAAATGAATTCCATTTACAATTGTAACTAAAAGAATAAAATACTTAGGAATAAATTTAACTAAAGAGACAAAAGACAAACTATACAAAGGAAACAACAAGAAACTGTTAAAATAAATCACAGGAGACCTAAATAGATGGAAGGGCATACCGTGTTCATGGATTGGAAGACTAAATATAGTTAAGATGTCAATTCTACCTAAATTGATTTACAGATTCAACGCAATACCAGTCAAAATCCCAACAATTTACTTTTCAGAAATAGAAAAATCAATAAGCAAATTTATCTGGAAGGGCAGGGTGCCCCGAATTGCTAAAAGTATCTTGAGGAAAAAAACGAAGCTGGAGGTCTAACACTGCCTGACTTTAAGGCATATTATGAAGCCACAGTGGTCAAAACAGCATGGTACTGGCATAAAGATAGATATATTGACCAATGGAATCAAATAGAGTGTTCAGATATAGACCCTCTCATCTATGGACATTTGATCTTTGATAAGGCAGACAAGCCAGCTCACCTGGGACAGAACAGTCTCTTCAATAAATGGTGCCTAGAGAACTGGATATCCATATGCAAAAGAATGAAAGGACCCATATCTCACACCCTATACAAAAGTTAACTCAAAATGGATCAAAAATCTAAACATTAGGTCTAAGACCATAAAACAGAGGAAAATGTAGGGAAATATCTTATAAATCTTATAATTGGAGGCAGTTTTATGGACCTTACACCTAAAGCAAGAGCACTGGAGAAAGAAAGAAATAAATGGGAACTCCTCAAAATTAAACACTTTTGTGCATCAAAGAACTTGATCAAGAAAGTAAAAAGACAGCCTACACAATGGGAGACAATATTTGGGAACGACATATCAGATAAAGGTCTAGTATCCAGAATTTATAAAGAGATTGTTCAACTCAACAACAAAAAGATAGCCAATCCAATTACAAAATGGGAAAAAGACTTGAACAGACACTTCTCAGAAGAGGAAATACAAATAGCCAAAATGCACATGAAGAGATGCTCAATGTCCCTGGCCATTAGAGAAATGCAAATCAAAACCACAATGAGATATCATCTCACACCCACCAGAATGGCCATTATCAACAAAACAGAAAATGACAAGTGCTGGAGAGGATGTGGAGAAAGAGGCACACTTATTCACTGTTGGTGCGAATGTCAAATGGTGCAACTGCTATGGAAAGCAGTTTGGCGGTTCCTCAAAAAGCTGAATATAGAGTTGCCATATGATCCAGCAATACCATTGCTAGGTATCTACTCAGAGGACATAAGGACAAAGACACAAACGGACATTTGCACACCAATGTTTATAGCAGCATTATTTACAATTGCAAGGAGATGGAAACAACCAAAATGTCCATCAACAGACGAGTGGCTAAACAAACTGTGGTATATACATACAATGGAATATTATGCAGCTTTAAGACAGAATAAACTTATGAAGTATGCAACAACATGGATGGACCTTGAGAACATTATGCTGAGTGAGACTAGCCAAAAACTAAAGGACAAATACTGTATGGTCTCACTGATGTGAACTGACATTAGCAAATAAACTTGGAATATTTCATTGGTAACAGAGACCATCAGGAGATAGAAATAGGGTAAGATATTGGGTAATTGGAGCTGAAGGGATACAGACTGTGCATCAGGACTGGATACAAAAACTCAGAAATGGACTGCACAATACTACCTAACTGTAATACAATTATGTTAAAACACTGAATGAAGCTGCATGTGAAAATGATAGATGGAGGAGGGCTGGGGACATAAATGAAATCAGAAAGAAAGATAGATGTTAAAGGTTGAGATGTTATAATCTAGGAATGCCCAGAGTGTATAATAATAGTGAAATGTACAATGTACAATTTCAAAAATGTTTTTGCATGAGGAAGAACAAAGGAATGTCATTATTTCAGGGTGCTGAAAATAGATGGTAATTAATATTTTTAAATGTCACCTTATGTGTGAGACTAATGCAAAAAAAAATTTGTTAAAAAATTTATATTTTGACTAGTGCATTTCCTAATATAACTTATGTAGATAATTTGATTGAACACCATAAGTACTTGGAATCTCAGGTAGGACATGAAATTTTGTTGGTTTGTCCAGAGTGATTCCCTGATGAATCCCAGAATGATTTGATCAGTGAGTGGAAAAGTATTTGCAGAGTCCCCTTCAGGGAATGGTGAGAATGGGGGAAAATTCAACCTCCCCAAGATGAATTCTTGATATTCTCACAAGCAGTGTGGACAACCAAACCTATAGGCTGAGCCCCCAGTCTTGGGGTTTGTTCATATGAAATTTAACCCCGCAAAGGATAGTCAAGCCTACTTAAAATTTAGGCCTCAGAGTCACCCCCAAGAGAGCCTCTTTTGTTGCTCAGATGTGGCCTCTCTCTCCAGCCAACACAACGAACAGTCTCACCACCCTACCCCTCTCTATGTGGGACATGACTCCCAGGGGTGTGGACCTTCCTGGCAATGTGGGACAGAGATCTTGGAATGAGCTGAGACTCAGCATCAAGGGATTGAGAAAAACCCTAGAATGAGCTGAGACCTAGCATCAAGGGATTGAGAAAACCTTCTTGACGAAAAGGGGGAAGAGGGAAATGAGACAAAGTGTTAATGGCTGAGAGATTCCAAACAGAGTCGAGAGGTTATCCTGGAGGTTATTCTTATGCATCAAGTAGATATCATCTTGTTATTCAAGATGTAAATGGAGAGGCTGGAGGGAACTGCCTGAAAATGTAGAGCTGTGTTCCAGTAGCCATATTTCTTGAGGATGATTGAACAATGATACAGCTGTCAGAATGTGACTGTGATTGTGAAAACCTTGTGTCTGATGCTCCTTTTATCTACCTTGTCAACAAAGGAGTAGAACATATGGAATAAAAATAAATAATAGGGGGAACAAATGCTAAAATAAATTTAGTTTGAAATGCTAGTGATCAGTGAAAGCGAGGGGTAAGGGGTATGATAGGTATAATCTTTTTTTTTCTTTTTCTTTCCTGTGTTTGTTTTATTTCTTTTTCTATTGTCTTTTTATTTCTTTTTCTGAATTAATGCAAATGTTCTAAGAAATGATGACTATGCAACTTAGTAATGATATTGTGAATTACTGATTAAGTATGTTGATGTTTTATTTTGTTTCTTAATTTTTTAATTAATAAATAATTTTTTTAAATGGTTGCTATTTTTTTGTCTATTGGCAGAGGGCCTACTATATACATTGAATAGGTCACAGTAGAGATGGATTAGTTTGAATTAGTAGGCATATTATTTGAGATTCTGAACCTTAGTTGACTTATGGCCTTAGGTGATGTGACACCCAGCATTTTAGAGTAGGATTTTCATTATTTCATCTCATGCTGTCTTAGTTCTCCAGCTGCTATGACAAATGCCACACAATGGGGTGGATTAAATAACAGAGATCTATTGCCTTATGGTTTTGAGGTTAGGAGAAGCCCAAAATTGAGGAGTCAGTAAGGCAATGCTTTCTCCCTGAAGTTTATGGAAATCTGGGGATGGTTGCCAGAGATTCTTAAGTGCTTAACTTTTTCAACACATGGCAATGTCCTCTCCTTTATCTTCCAGCTTCCCCAACTACAGTTATGGGCTCATTTCTGTGGCTTTCTCCCTGTGGCCTTCTCTTTAACTCCATCAGTAAAAGGATTAAGACACATTCTGATTCAGTTAGTTATATCTTAACTAAAATATCATCTTCAAAATGTCTGATCCACCATGGATTCACACACAACAATGAATTAATATTAAGAACAAGTATTTCTTCAAAATAAAAAGGCAAACAAGCAAAAAAAGGACAGGTTTTTCTGAGGTAGACAATTCAAACTACCACATCTAAGATGTAGCTTTTTTACTGGGCCAGCTAGAATAAAATACAATCAGAAGATGCCTCTCGTGTAAAGCTTTCTGCTACGGGAAGATTTTCAGCAAGTGGGAGGAATTGCAGAGTTCAATTAAAGGAAGTGAATATGTTTAGGGAATTTTCTTCATAGCAGGCAAAATTTAAGAGAACTGTGTCCATTTGACCTATGAAATTGCTTCTTTAGGTTCTCTACAATGTTTTGAGGTTTTTACTGGTAATCAAATATGCAACATCTAAAATACTATAATTACTTAACATAGAGCAATAGAAGGATAGAGTGATATAAGCAGTAGAGAGAGGAAGTACAACATAGGCCAGACTTATTTTTACTTTTTAAAATCAGCTTTATATAAATAAATATACAATAAAATTCACCAATTGTAGGTGTATAATTTAATGAGTTTTAAAAAATTAAATTTTTGTTGTTGTTAAATATAACATACATACCAAAAGAAAAGAAAAAAAAGCAATGGATTTCAAAGCACACTTCAACAAGTAGATACAGAACAGATTTCAGAGATTGTTATTTCAGATTTTTCTTTCTAGCTGTTCAAAAACACTGGAAGCTAGAAGAATTTTTTTTTTCCTTTTTGTGAAAAATAACATATGTACTAAAAAGCATTAAATTTCAAAGCACATTGCAACAATTAGTTGCAGAACAGAGTTTGGTATGGGTTACAATTCCACAATTCTAGGTTTTTACTTCTAGCTGCTCTAAGGTACTGGAGACTAAAAGAAATATCAATGATAGCAATGATTCAGCCATCATACTCATTTGTTAAACCCTATTTTCTCTGTTTAACTCCCCCATCACCGTTGATCTTTCTCCCATTCTTTAGGGATATTTGGTCTAAGCCCATTCTAACTTATTCATGTTGTAGGGGTTGTCAATAATATGGGATAAGGGGATGGAACTAGTTGATAGTCTGGAAAGGCTGACACTTCAGCATTTCAGGATTTATCTGGTCCAGGGACCCATCTGAAGGTTGTAGGTTTCTGGAAAGTTACCCTAGTGCATGGAACCTTTGTAGAATTTTATATAATGCTCTAGGTATTATTTAGGATTGACAGGATTGGTTTTGACTGGGATTTGGCAAGTTATGATACATAGCAATGTCTAACTGAAGCTTGCATAAGAGCAACCTCCAGAGTAGCCTCTTGACTCTATTTGAACTCTCTCAGCCACTGAAACCTTATTTGTTATACTTCTTCTCCCCTTTTTGGTCATGATGGCATTGTTGATCCCATGGTGCCAGGGCCAGACTCATCCCTGGGGGTCATCTCCAACAACACCAGGGAGACTTTCACCCCTGGATATCATGTCCCATGTAGCACAGAGGGCAATGATTTCACTTGCAGAGTTGGACCATAGGTAGACTGAGCTTCTCCACTACATACATAAGCTTCATGAGAGCAATCCTCAAGATCAAGGCTTGAGCCTTTTGATTTTGGTTTCCCTAATATTTGACACAGTATCAAGGGTTTCCCTAGTGCAAAATATCATTTTATCTCATGTATATAATCTCATAAGAATTGCAAATCTATAGTGACAGTTTTCCTAGTGCTGAAGGGTTTCCCTAGTGCTGAAGGGTTTCCCTAGTGCTGAAGTTTAATAGTTCCATATTTTTTCTCCCATTCTTCAAGGGACTTTGCCAATATTTTTGTATTATCTGCTTAATATACTCTGAGCTGTATCCATTACTTAAAGCATTACTTTAAGCTATACAGGATTAAAGCCCTAATTCTTATTCTGGGCTCCCTGTGTTTGGATTGTTTAAATGATCTATCTAGACAGGTTGAATTAGATTATGTGCTACAGAATATTTAGGTTCTGGACAAAATACACCTTTCTGAATTACCTTAATCCTCATCAGCTTCATTCTTAACTCTAAATACAAACTTGTACATATAAAAAACAGGCTTTCAAAATCCAGAAATAACAACTACCACTCTGGGCTAAATGTGACTGCTGTAAGAGCTTATGATCTAGGCCTCTGTTTTCTTATAAGTATTTTCTAAATAAGACTATACAATAATTGCTCGTTTGTTTCTGGCTTATTTTACCCCATCAAATGTCCCACAGGTTCATTCACAATGTTGCATGCCTCACAACTTCATTCCTTTTTGTACCAGCACAATATTCGATTATGTGTACACACCATCATTAGCCAACCTACTTCTCCGTCAGTGCATCCTTCAGCCACTTGCATTCATTAAGCATAGTGTATAATGTCCAAAGTTAACTAATTTCATGAGTCTTGACAAATATATAAAATCATTTTACCATCACAATCCTAATATGCAACATTCCTACCACCCTAAAAGTTCTCTTGTGCTCATATGAAGAAAACTCCTACATCCGGTGTCCCCTAACAACCACTTACCTGCTTTCTGTCACTATAGTTTTGCCATTCTTATGAAATTATATACATGAGATAAAGAGATTTTTGTACCTGACCAATTTCACTTACCATGATGCTTTTGAGATCCGTGGATGCTTATGCACGTGTCAATATTCCATTCCTTTTAATTGTTAAATATTCCACTCTATGATATACATAATTGTATTTCTTTGTCAGATGATGAAGAGTTCAAGTCTTGCCAACTTGTGGCAATTATGAAGCTGCCATATTGAGCTCAATTTTTTGTGTGAACATATATCTTTATTTCTCTTGTATGAATAACCAAAAGTAGACGCATCTTTATATAGACAGAATGGATTAAGTTTTATACACCCTATCTCTCCTACTGATTAAAGCTAAAAACTCCAGAGAAAATTTACTTAGAGACACTGAAAAGTAAATAGTAGAGGAAGATTGAGGAGGGAAGTCACAATTTTAAGAACCGAGATGAGGGCAATGGGTCTCCTGGGTTGTTTGTTTGTTTTTTTCCCAATCTTTATCTTCCAACTTCAGCATTAAGATAGACCATAACAAGGAAATGCAAGATTTGTGTATGCCGAACCTCAGAGGGAACCCCATCTCGCTGGCCAGAAGACCTATCAAAAAGGCACTTCCAGCCTGAATTTGGGGTGACCCTCATTTGTTTGTGCGTGTGTTTGTGTGCATATGCAACACCCCAGAGTAAGTCATAGCCATGCAACTACGCTGCCCTGTGCATGGGGGCAACAAAAATACCTAAAATTCAACTAGAAGATGGAAAAGGGGTCTTTATTATGCATAAAGTGTGGGAAGAATCTCATTTATTTTATCTTTTTTTCTGGCTGTTTTACTCTGAGGATGGATTGTTCGTGTGGAAACATATAAAAGTGTGGGAGGCTGATTCTGAGAGATCCCTATATCTTTAACCAAAAGAACTGGAAATGGTGACTTCACTACCAAAAAGTGAGGGGAAAATATTCAAGAAGAAATACTGGAAGGAAATATCCAGAAGTGGATACCTCATTCTGTATATAGACAGAGACAAGTCCTGGTTTCATTCCAAGCTGTGCATGTGTGGAATATACCCAAAGAAGGATATAAAGTTTCTGAGAAATTAGTGAGGATATAAACAATCATCCAAGTCAAAGATAGAACTCTGAGTGATGCATGCAAAAGTTTTAAAAATTAAAGTAATGCGTAAGCCTCTGCCGACGCAGGTGAGACAGAATTTATGAACCAAACTTAATTCAATAATTGCCTGACAAAACAAAAAATATAAATAAATACAATTAACATTCACAGGACAATTTTAACAGAATCTGGGGTCTCACACATTATTTCTCCAGTCCAGATGAGGTCCTGCTAATCAGAGATTTCAGTGTAAGTAAGCAGGTAGCACACAACTTTCCCCAGTCATCTAATCTCAATAGTTCCTAAGAGAGACGTTCAGTGAGAAGACAGACCAAAGAACATTTTTCCAGGTCTAGTACTATTGTTAACTTTTTACCAAGTCTTCCTATACTGTATTCCATTCTGTTTATTTGTTTCTTTACCTTCATGTGCTCTTCACTGCTAGGTTACCTCTCCAAAACTTGAAAACTTCCATCTCAATACTTATAACCCAATCACTCTTAAGCAAAAATAATTATAACTAAACATAGTGTTTTATTATTTGAAAACTTTCTCATACCTATCATCTGGCAGTAGTTAGTTAGAAAATATTCAACCTACCCAATCTTGAAATTATAACAAACCATGAGGATCCAGGCTGAGCTGACGACCCGTTATTCCGCTTTTTACTACATTTAATTATTGAGTATGGTTAAACCCATCCTTACTATTATAGAGATAATGCAATGGATATGATAATAAATGATCATTTTTTTCCTAATAGGCATATTGTATTCAGTGAGTAAGAAGTTTAACAAACATTCTACATTATTTTGCTTTTTTCTCTAATCTGTAAGCATGTTAGTTATGTAAACTTGATATTTATGTGTGTCACATACACTCTAATCTCAGATGTTTTTATAAAATATGAATACTCTGGAATAATGTATTATTGCAAACATTTGCATATATGTGATATACTTTCCTAGTTTTTCTTCTTCTAGCTTTATTGAGGCAAAAGTCCATCCCATGTAATTCAGACATTTGAGGAATACAATTCACTGAGGTTTAGTATATTTGTACAGTTATAGAATTATTGTTGCAATTTAATTGTTTTTTCCATGTGTTTTTAAACTATTATTTGAGGTACAATTGTCATAAAATAAATGATACAGTTAAAGAATACAATGTCGTAAATCTTGATATCTGTATATAATACAACACTAGAATTAAGATTACTAGTATTAAGAAAGAGAACATTTCTATGAATCCCAAAAGCTTCTTCATGCCCCCTCTTTTTTTTTTTTTGTATGCTGTATGGCGGGGTCACATTTCATTCTTTTTCCATGTGAGTATCCTGCTATTGCAGCACCGTTTGTTGAATTTTTGTTGTTTTCTTGTTTTGCTTGTTTGTTTTTGGGAAGTGCATGAGTGGGAGTTGAACCCGAGTCTCCCGCATGGCAGGCGAGAATTCTACCACTGAACTACTCCTGCATCCACTCTTTATGCCCTTCTCTAATCCCTTCCTCATGTCTTCTTCAACTGATCCCATTATTAGGCAACTACTAACTTATTTCATGGAGCTAAAAATTTGCTTACAGTTTCTAGACTGCTGTATAAATATTCCATTGAATGTATATACAGCAGTTTATTTATCCACTCAACATTGAGGGACATTCCATATTTGCTAATTGACATTAAATATGCTAGACACATTCATGTACAAGTCTTTGTGATGTTACGTGCTTCATTTCTCTTTAGTGACTATGTAGGAGTGTAATGGATGAGTCATGTGGAAGATACATGTTTAACATTTTAAAAAATTGCCACACTATATTCCAAAGTTGTAACATTTTACATTCAAAATATATATGGGAGGCCCAGATGTCCCACATCCACATCAAGATTTAGTATAATTGTCTTTTTAATATATTTAGCCTAGTAATTTTTGGTGGTAAATCAGAGTGAATTTAATTATAATTTCTCTAATGACTAATGATGCTGAGACTTTCTCATGAGTTTTTTGACCATCTGTAGCTATTGGCCATTGCATAGCTTCTTTAGTGAATTGTCTATTCAAATATTTTGCTCATTTTTATTGGATTGCTTACTTATTCAAAGTTATGAAAGTTCTCTCTAAGGATATTCTGGATGCAAGTCTTTTATCAAGAATTTAATTTGCAATACTTTTCATAGTTAAGCTTGTGTTTCTATTTCCAAGAGCAGGATTCCTATATTTAATGAAGTCCAATTTTTTAACTTTTAATGGATCATGCTTTAGGTGTCATATCTAAGAATTATTTGGTCAAAATAATTTATACAATGTTTTCTTACTTTTTAAATTTATTTATTTATTTATTTTTTGCATGGGCAAGCACCAGGAATCGAACCCTGGTCTCTGGCATGGCAGGCAGGAATTCTGCCACTGAACCACCATTGCCCTCTTACTTTTTAAATGGTGAACAAAGTATGGATTGATATTCTTAGTTTTTGTTAACATTTTTTTGCATATTGATATCCAATTGATGAAATAATTCATTACATAGACTGTCCATTCTCCATTGATTGCTCTTTGCATCTTTGTCAAAGATCAATTGACCACATGTATCCGCATCTCTATCTGAATTCTCTTTTCTGTTTCATTGATCTCTTTATCTGTCTTTAAGCCAATATACCACAATGTCTTGATTAATGTACCTTCAAAATCAACTTTGAAATCAGATAGTAGAAGGACTCCAATTTTGTTATTTTTCAAAGTTATTGTGGCTATATTAGATCTATTCCACTGCAGTTGACATTTTAGAATGTTTAGTAATTACACAAAAATGTCTGCTGGAATTATTATTCAGATTGCAATGATTTTATATCAGTTTAGAAGATATTTTTAAATAAAACTTTTCCGTTTTACATAATTGTAGTTTGACAAGGATTTACAAGATAATATTCAGAGAGATCTCATGTATGTTTCTCCAGTTTTCCCCAATGGAATAAATCAGTGAACATCCAGGCACTTTTTCTGGGCTTCTCTGGCATAGCCCAATGGTAGAGAATGAGTATAAGGGCGGGGTACATCATTATACCTGGTGACAGTATTTTAGTGACAGCTTATACAGTTTGGGTGAGAACACAGTTTTTTGTTCATTTGTTCTGCTTTCATTCTTTTGATGTTTGGCTAGTTTAGAGTTGTTATTTTCTAAATGTTTAGTTCTTGCTAAACCATGCCTTTCCTGGTAGAACAGGTTTCCTTGGGGTTTTACCTTGTCTGCACTTGTTGGCATTTTTATTTTGCTAATTTCTTCAACCTCAAATCTGGGATTTATGAGTCTGTGTTAGTTTGAGTGTGTGTGAACCCTAGAAAAACATATAACTAAATTTAATCCATTCCTGTGGGTACAAACCCATTGTAAGTTGGATCTTTTGATGAGGTTACTTTAGTTAAGAAGTATGCCACCTCAATCGTGATGCAACTTAAACCTATTATTGGAATCTTTTGTAAGAGAATGAAATTAAGACACAGAGAAAGGTACAGGAAGCAAGAAGTTACAATAATGGAAGCCAGAAGAGAGGGAAGAGATGAGGAGGTACTTCCATGTGCCTTGCCATGAGACAGAGGAACTAAGGATTGCCGACAGCCAACAACAGAATGCTACAGTATTTGGGAACAAGGCATCACCTTGACAATGTCTTGATTTGGCCTTTTTCAAGGCCTCAAACCGTGAAGAAAAAGTTCCCATTGTTGGTATTTACTTGAGCAGCCCAGAAAACTAAAACAGAAGCAAAATGAAAAACAAGGGAAATCGCTATTATATTTGTCCTTGCTTTTAGTGGTCTCTAGTCCATCTACCATTTTTCACCCTGCTTTCCATAATCTGATGCTTGTTTGTATATATATATATAAATATATAGTAGCCCAAGGTTTTCTTTCTACATATATATAGTAGTCCAGGGCTTTAGTTGGAGGAGTAGGAAAAAATATGCATACTTCATCTTCCTTTCGTAAAATTTACAAATGCTTTTCTGAAACTGTTGAGATTATCATATAGTTTTACTCTTATTAGCTATTAATAAGCTGAATTACCAGGACTGATTTGTGAATATTATACCAACCAACCTTACATTCCTGAGATAGCCCCAATTGATCATGATCTACTATTCTTTTAATATATTTTTTTAATCTGACATGCTAAAATTTGGTTAAAAATCTCTTTAGGGTGGTGCAAGAGTAGCTCAGTGGTAGAATTCTCACCTGCTATGTGGGATACCTGGGTTCAGTTCTGGGATACTGTACTTCACATCCCCTGAAAAAAAAAAGGAAATCTTAGTTGACTGCAGGTAGGTTTCTATTTTTATTTGCTTGTAGTGGCTGTGGTTTCCATAGCATAAAATACACTGGGGAACATTCCTTCCCCTTCGATCTCTGGAAATGTTTTTTATAGAATTTTTTTCGGTCCCTGAAATATTCTGAATAATTTACAAGAAAAGTCGTTTATTTCTGGAGTTAACTTTCTGACACAGCTGTTAGCTATTAATTCAATTGCTTTAATGCACATAGGACTATTTAGTTATTCCAAGTTTTTCTTTGAGTTTTGTTACTATTTTTTCCGAAAAATTGCACCTCATTTAAGCTGGCCAGTTCATCCACACAAATTGTTCATCTGTTTAAAATATTGTCACATTATGTTTTTAAATCTGGAGTCAATTTAGTGATAACTCCATTCGCTTTATTGCTATTTGTAATTTTTTTCTTCTTTCTTTTTCTTGTAACTAGTGTGGATAAAAGCTTTTCGGTTTTACTCTTATTTTCACAGAACCAACTTCTGTTTCATCGGTTTTATCTATTGCTTTATATATATTTTTTATTTCATTAAATCCTCCTCTTTTCTTCTCTGTTTCATTTCTTTGGGATTACTTTGTGTACAGTTAGCTCTCCTCATTTCTTAAGGTGGAAGATTCAGTCATTTATCAGAAAGTTGTCTACTTTTCTAATATTAGTGTTTGTTGGTTTATTTCTCTTTAAATACTACTTTAGTTACATCCACAAATTTATTACACTGTTTTCATTATCATTAAGCTCATAATAACTTATTATTTTTCCATTTCATTTCTTCTCAGACCTTATTTAGAAGTGTATTGACATTATTATTTTTCAATAATTGATTTCTAATTTAACTTCATAGTGGTAACAGAAAATACTTTTAAATTTGTTAAGATTGGTTTTATGTCCCAGGATATTATCTGTATTGGTGAATGTTTCATGGGCTTTAAAAGGAGTCTATATTCTCCTGGTTTTGTGTGGAGAGTTCTAAAAATGTCAATTATGAAAAATTTATCAATACTGCTTTTCAAGTCTTCTATAGTTAACTATTTTTCTGTCTACTCTTCAACCAATTATTGACAGAAGGTTATTGAAGTAATCGACTATCATTTTAGATTGGTCAATTTCTTCTTGCACCTCTATCAGTTTTTATATCATGTAATTTGAAGCTCTGTAACTAGATAAGCAAACATTTAGGAATATGAGGTTCTCTTGCATGATTGATTCTATTATATTTATCAAATGTCCCACTGTGTCCCTGGTAAAATTTTCTGCTCTGAAATCTATTCAGTCTTATAGTAATATAGCCACCCCAGATTTCTTTAGATTAGTATCAGCATTACATTTATGTTTTCATTATCGTACTTTTAATCTTTGTGTGGGTTTATATTTAAAGTGGTTATTTGTAGGCAACATATATTTTGATCTTCTTTTTCTACCAATCTGACAATTAATGTTTTTATATTGGAGTGCTGAGACCATTTATATTTAATGTAATTATAAGATTGAGTTTAAATCTTCCATCTTGCTATTTATTTTTTTATTTGTCTCACCCATTTTAACTTTCCTTTCCTCTCATGTTATGACTACTTTTGGATTTGGATTGAATGAGTATGTATTATGATCTTATTCAATCTCTTATGCTGGCCTATTTTATCTATGTATGTATACGTCTGTTAATGTGTGTATTTAGTGGTTGGTTTAGAGATTTCAGTATCTATTTTAGTTATCACAGTCTGCCATCACATAATATTACATTAATTTATATATAACAACCTGAAAGTAGTATATTTATATTTTCTACCTCCCAGTCTTTGTGCTGTTTTCCATATATTTTATTTCTATATGATATAAATGCTATAATATATTACTATTATTTTACTACTAATGATCAGCAATCATTTTATAATGATAAAGATGAAATAATGTATTTTATATTTACCCACATACTTCTTTGATACATTTCTTTCTTTTGTATATATCTTGATTTTCCTCTATTATCATTTTCCTTTTTATTTGAGGGATTGTCTTTAATATAGAGTTTGAAAACATTTTTTTTTTTTTTGGTAAATAATTCAGGCTTTCCTAAACACAATCTCTGTCACATATTGTCCTTTGTAATTTTTTCATCACTTTAAAGATATAAAAATATTTCTTAATTCACAGGCTATACAAAACCAGTTTGCATGCCAGATTTGGCCCATGAACCATAGTTTTCTGGCCCCTGCCTTAACGAGTACCATTTCTTATAGGGCAGATCTGCTGGTGATTAATTCTCTTAGTTTTTGCATATTTGAAAGTTTTTGTTTTTTTTTAGTTTCCCTTTGTCTTTGAAAAGTATTGTCATTGCTTTTGGAATTCTAATGTGATAATTTTGTTTTGCTTGTTTGCTTTTTCCAGTACTTGCATTTTTTCTGACCAGGGGTCTCTTGTAATCCTCACAACTGATTTTCCATTATAATACTTGTGATGGTTAAGGCAGTATGTACGCTAGAAAAGATCATGTTTTTAAAGGTAATCCAGCCCTTGGGTGTAGACCTATTGAGGGTGGGACCTTCTGATTAGGTTATTTCAGTTGAAGTATGCCCCAGTTGGGTCTTAATCCTGTTACTGGAGTCCGTCATATGAGGCGAAATTCAGAGAAGCACCAGAGAAGCTGAAAGAGAAAAAAAACAGAGAAGTAGGCAGGAAAAAGCCAGAGAAGCTGAGAGAGGACACACAGAAAACAGAGCGAAACCACAGAAACAGAGAGCAAGCTGCTCAAACCAGAAGCTGGAAGCAATAAAGTCCAGGAGAGAAGGGGGAGACAAGCATGTGCCTGGCTATGTGACGGAGGTGCTGAGGACCACCAGTTGCTAATCTTCATGGAAAAAGCAACACCTGCTGATGCCTTGATTTGGACATTTTCAGGGCCTCTGAACTGTAAACCTGTAAGTTAATATATCTTGATTGTAAAAGTCAACCCATTTCTGATGTATTGCATTTCATCAGCTTTAGGAAACTAAAATAATATTTATTTTTTCTTTGGCCAATTTTAAGATGTTCTCTTCATCACTGGATTTGAACAGTCTGATTATGCTGTGCCTTGGAGTGCTTTTCTTCATGTTATATATGCTTGAAGACTGTTGGTCCTCTTGGATTTGTCCATTTATAATTTCGCCTCCCCTCTTCACATTCAAGGACTCCAATTTCATTTATTTCAGTACCCTTGAAGTTGTGCCACTGATAATAATGCTGTGCCTCATTTTTCTTTCAGTCTTCTCCCTTTGCTTCACTTTTGTTAGTTTCTAGTACAGTGCTTCTGGCCCACTAATCTCTTCTTCTGCAATATCTAATGGACTGTTAATCTCATACGATATATTTTCATCTCAAACATTGTATTGAATTGTATAATTACAATTTCAACTTGGGTCTTTGTATCTTTTGTGTCTCTTCTTAACAGACTAATTCTTTTCTATAATATCTTCACCATATTTGCAACACAACATATGGAATATAGTTATAATAATTGTTTAATATTCTTGTCTTCTAATTCTATCATCCCTGCCATTTTTGAATCTCTATCTATTCATCGATATTTCATTTCCTTATACATTGGATTTTCTTATCGCTTTCCATACCTGGTAATTTTTTATTGGATACCAAACACTATAAATTGTACTTTCTGCTGCCTAAGGTATTTTTATTTCCATATACTATTATTAAGCTTTGTTTGGGAATATAGTTAAGCTATTTTTTTTTAAATGTGATCATTTAAGGTCCTATTTTTAAGCTTTGTTATATAATGTCAGAGCAGACATTAGGAATAATTTTGCCTCATTCCACAACAATGTGTTTCCAAGTACCCTACCAAATAACCAAAGAAGTATCTAGTTTTCTATTATGACTGGTAGAAATATAAGCAGTCCCTTGACTGCATTAGACCTTTGAGGGTTACCTTCTCTGCTCTGTTTTATCATTTTTTTCATGGTTTTGGGCAGTTTCCTGGTACATACATGCTCACCAGTACTTAGAAGATCTAAGGGGACCCATCCAAGGATCTCAGGGGATTCTCTTGCTGTGCATCTCTTTCCTCTCTGATATTCTTCCCTCTAAACTCAAGCTCCTCTTAGCATCTTTGTTCTCCCATATCCTTTCCCTTCAACTCAGGCAGTCCACTGGCTTCCACCTATTCTATAACCTTGAAACTCTCTCTGACAGAGAGCCGGGAAATTTTAGGGCTCACTTTATTTGTCTCATCTGTCCCAGGGATCACTGTCTTTCACTGCCTGAAGTTCAAAGTCTGAAACCACTGTTTCACATATTTTGTCTATTTTTTTATATCTCCTTTTTTATTTTTAGCACAGAGTTATGCATTCATCACTACAATCAATTTTAGAGCATTTTCATTACTCCAAAATGAAAAACCCCATCCCATTAGCAGCCACCTCACAATCCCTCTATACTTCCCCAGCTCTACACAAACACTGATCTGTTTCTATAGATTTATTTATATTTAAAGAACACCAAACTATTACTGTTAACCATAGTTCATAGTTTGTATAAGATGTATTTTTCCCAGATCCCACACTATTTCTACCACATTGTACTAGTGACATACATTTCTTACAGTTCGTGAAAGAACATTTTTATATTTGTAGTATGACACTCTTGTAAGAGCATAAAATTTATAAAACTTCTAGAGTCTTAGAATATGGGGCCAGCTCATAACACTATGTGATAATTAAGAACTTTGCAGCCTACTTGCCCCTTCCTTACACTGTGCTCCAACTCTGGAGAGTTCAGAATCAAAGTTAATGGGGAAGAAATAAAAAGACAAAGTCAATAAGAGGAAAAACCTATGACATCCCCTTCCTGATTGTGGACTTCTAATCTGTTTCAGGTGAGGCAGAATGTAGCGTGTGCATTCAGGGAGGGTAGAGAGGAAGACAGGACATTAATCAATTATTGTTTTGCTGATATGTTGTCCTACACATTTTAATATCTGATTGAAGGATTTTGAATTATTTTATAATTAACAAAAATATATGGAGCCTGTTTCCTTTCCTGAATCAAGGGAGTAACTAATCCTACTGAATTTTTAAAAATGCTTTAAGATTCTATCCCATCAGTCATCCTGATTCAGTGAAACAGCTCTCTGCACACCTACATATATGACATATTACATTGTCTGCCTGCTTTTCCTAACTACATATTATGCTATTTATCAATACTGACTTCAACTTGTTGACAATGATTTTTTTTACCCCTTTGCCATTGTTTTATATTTGTGCTAGTTTGCTATTTTTATTTTTTCCTTTTCTTATTAGGCTTCCAATTATCTCTGTGAGTGAGAGCAGTGTTTCCTCCAGTGAGGAAACATCAGAGAGACCAGTAGCAAGTCAATACTCTGACGTTAATGATGGTCAAGGAAGTGCCAGTGTTTTGAGACTATGCTTAATAGGAAGCTAAATTTGCAGCCAGGAACTATCTGGTCTGTAGCAACTACTAACTCAAGGGGAGTTAATTATTCAGCAATGTCAGTAGAGGCAACTTTGCAACAAGATTTAATGTGGATGATTAATGAGTCTTAGCATCCCAAAGCTATGTGATTAAATATGTAGATCAAGGGAAGATCATACAAATGTCTCAGACACTTCATCAATTTCTATTCCTCTGCGTTGACCAGCTTCCTGTAGTTACATCTACTAATGAGCTCTAAGTACCAGGCTCCCTTATCCAGCTTCCAAGCCAACTATCAAAGGGAAGATAGATTACATCTCAGAAAGACTTGTGGAGGCTGCAAGTGCCCCCTCTTAGCTAACTTTTGTCCCAGTGATCCCAAACCTCAACGTAATGTCTGACTACCCTGATACTATGCCAAATATTTTCCAGGCATCTTTAGATGGCCTTTATTGTGTGCCATCATATTCTAGGCATTCTATGATTCACTGTAAATACAGAACAAATACAGTAAAACCATTAATTTCTTTTAAGGCCTAGATGTTCTATTGCTCTATTATTAAGGCTTTGTTGTGGAGAGGGTAAATGTTATTGTTCTATTAGTTAATATCTTTATTAATACCTGCATTTGAAATCCAAATTCAAAGAGTCTTAAATAATGATTTTATTACATCTCTAATTGAAATGTCCAGAAATAGAATAGACTTCAGGATTTGTTAATCAATTCATTTGCTTTAGCTGCCATTAAGAATACAAACTTTTCCTAGCCAGAAACATCTTAAATTATGGAAATCTCAGTCAACTTGTATTGAAATCATAGGCAGAAAAGTTCTCTCTTAAAAAATCTGTCTTTTATTCACTCTCGTTTTTTAAATAAGCCACTGCCAGACAAGACAGCCACATTCTTTGCAAACTTGCCAGAAGCCAATTAGAAATTGTGAGCATATGCCAATATTCTATAAAATTTCTACTGTTTGCACTAATATTACAGTGTTGGCAGGTTCTTGGCCTGCACAAGGTGGAACACATAGCTGCCTAACCATGTTCTCAGGAGGAATTTTGAGATACTCACTGCCTACAGCTCCACTTTTTCCTTAGAAATAATTCCATCTTTTAGAGTATACTTGCAGTGCAAATGATAGCACATTTTGAATTAATTGTGATGCAATTTGCTTCAAGTAATAGAAATTCCAACTCAAAAAGTTAAGTCCTAGGAAATGTATTTTTCACAAGATAAGAAGTTCAAATATAAGTCAGATGTCAAGGATGATTAATTCTGTAAACCAATTATGTCGTCAGGGACCAAGATACCTGAATTCTCTTTGAATGCCTATGTATGCTCTCAGCATCACACCATGTCTGGTTCTCTTTACAGTCCTGAAATAGCTGCTAGCAGTTAGTAAAATAATATGCCCCCTTATATTCAACTACAGGAAAAACTTACTTCTGCTGCCCATCAGTTTAAGCAAACCTGTTCTTTTGGGATGAAATGAGTGATGGGGAATTAATAATGATTTTAATTATAACTATTAATTAATCTTACTATTATATGTTAAGTTCTTAATAATGGTATATTTACAGTAGAGTGAGAAAAATTTTGTTGAAAGCACATACACATTTATTTATGCAATTAATTAATGTTTGGATTGCAGTAATGCCCACCTTTTTCCACCTAATTCATAGAATCATTCAAAGATAGATACATGAGTGAGAATTATGGGGTTCAAGGTCTCAACTCTTTTTGTCTGCTGTTAGTGCTGCAATAGAGAATGTGGCGTAGAGATATGGCCAAATGGGTTTGTCTGCCTTACCACTACCTTGGTCCTTACAACGTAGATATTGGGACAACCCATCCATGTGACAGTTTGTGTTTAAAGATTCAACCAGCTGTAAGGAACAATGGCTTCCTTATACCTCTTGTGCTCTTAGCAGTGTGTAGAATGAGGAATTCATCTACAAACTTGCCTCTAAGAAACAGAATCTCACATGGCCATGGTGTACTGACTCCATGGGGGGCAGGAGTACAAGATGAATGTACCAACCACAGAGCAGGGTAGCTAGATATGCGAGAGAGAGAAAGAATCACAGGCACTTTTCTTAGTCTCACTGACTTCATTATTAATCTTTAGGGAGGAGTCAAATAAGTAGTCTGAGAGAAGGATAAAAACTATACTTTCAATATTTCCAAATATATCCAAAGGTTAAAATATTCTAATTTAATGGACAGACAAAAATAAGAGAGGGTGGAACTGGTGCTACCTAAAGAGAATTTCCCTAGATTCTGCTCCATATTGTCCTTCTTACAGTTCCAAATTACTGAAGTGTGTTTGTTTCCTAAACAATAAAAAATGTTTGTCCACGAACTGAGCTATAGTTGACCATTTGGAATGCTTTTGTTTCTTGGGGTAGAGTTCCTTGATTTCATTGAGTTGCCCTCCTCTTTGCTTGCTGTTCTGTGACATAAATCCCCACAGGTACTTAGAAAACAACATAAGTTAGGGGGATAAATTTGAAGTCTGACTATTAGTGGCATTGCTCTAATTCAAGAGACTTTCAGTAAATGTTCAAAAATGAAAAATTTAAGGAATTCTATGTTTGCTGTCTAACTTGTAAGTCTGTCATCAGGTGAACCCGAGAGGATTTCAGTGGGGGTAGAGTATTTAATATTGACAAGGATTAAAAGTCCCATCTATTATTCAACTTTCAAAACCCCCCAAATAAAGCTCATATGCATTAGTAGTCACTTCCAAATTCCCTATCTCCCTGATTCCTGGCAAATAGTAATCTACTTTCTGTATTGTTCATTTGCATATTCTGGATACTTCATAATAATTCTGTTTGTATGTCCAATATGTAACCTTTGGTAAATGTTATCTTTTATTTAGTATAATGGTTTCAAAGTTAATCCATATTGTGACATGCATCCGTAATTCTATTTCATTGCCAAAATATTCCATTGTATGGATCCATCACATTTTATTTATATATCAATTTGTGTATGCGTGATTTTGACATTTTAGCTTCTATAAATCATGCTGCTTTGATCCTTTGTGTGCATATTCTTGTATGGGCATATGTTTTCAATACTCTTAGGTATATACCTAAAAGTAGAATTTCTTGGGTCATATGATAAATCAAACATTTTTTAGGTACTGTCAAATAGTTTTCCAAAGTGACTGAACTATTTACAATCCCATCAGCAATGTAGGAAGATTCAAATTTCCCTACTTTCTCCCACACAATTCATTTTACTTTTGTATTTTAGCCATTTGTGGGGGCGGGGGTTGAAGAAGCCTCACACTTGGTTTGATTTGCATTTCTTTACTTACTAATTTCATTGAACAGCTTTTGATATTCTTTTTGGCCATTTGGTTATATTATTAGGGAAAATGTACATTCTGTCTATTTGTATTTGGTTATTTATCCTTTGTAAGAGATTCTTTTGTATTTGGGATACAAATCCTTCATCATCTGATTTGCAATTATTTTCTCCCATTATGTGGGTTGTGTTTTCACATTATTAATGGTAATCTATAAAGTACAGAATATTTTTCATTGTAATGAGTCCAGTAGTGGTGAAGTCTATTTGTTATATCTTTTTTTTTACTTGTGCTTTTGGTATCATACAAAAGTCATACATATTTATTCCCATGTTTTCTTCAAGAATTGTAATTTTAATTCTTAAATTTTTGTCACCCAATGCACATTTAGTTAATTTGTGGAAATGGAAACAGGCACAGTTCTCACTTCATTAGTTCATATCTGTATATTAGGTTGTCACAACACCACTTTTTAACAGGCTCCTTTCCCTAGTTAATTGTCTTGACACTCTTATCAAAACTCAGTTGACTGTAAAAGTAAGTGCTTATTTCTGGACTCTCATTCATGTTCCTTTGGTCTATCATTTTACCAACACCACATGGTCTTGATTAATGTGGATTTTAAGTAAGTCATGAAAATGGGAAATATGAATCCTTTAACTTTATCTTTCTTCTTTAATATTGTTTTGACTATTCTGGGTCCCTTGCATTTCATTATCAATTTTAGTTAACTTGTCATTTGCTGAAAGGAGTCAGTGTAAGTTTAGAGGAATGGCTATGTATCTTCTATAGGTTTTGGGAGTATTGCCATCTTAAAAATATGACTTCTGGTCCAAGAATGTGGAATGTCTTTCCATAATTCAGAACATATTTCATTTTTTACAATAATGTTTAATAGTTTTCAGTGTACAAATCTTACACTTCTTTTGTTTAATTTATTCATAATTTTTTTATATGATTGTAAAAAGAATCAGAATGAATTGTTCCTTCTTTACTGCCACTCTTATCAAATGTAAGTCAACTATTAATTGTGGCTATATGTCATTCAAATTGAAAGTAAAGGTTTTGAGATCTCACTGATTTGCCTTCAAATCCTTATCTGCTCCTTGTTAGCTCTGTAACTGTTGTCTATTAATGTCATTTTTATGAACCATATTTACTCATCTGTAAGATAAGATTAATCATGCTTCTCTTAATGGTTATTAAAAATATTTAATGAAGTAATTTGTATATTTAACAAAGTTTGAGCAAGATAAGTTCCTAATATTTGGTAACTATTATAATTTATAAAACTATTATTGGTAATTCTTATCATTGTCATTCTTCTTCTATACAGTAATTATGATGATGATTTTTCTGTTACTATTCAGTATTTTGTGGTATGCAGATGTTTCCCATTCCACAAGTGGCCCTAGAGAAGGTAAGCTCTGAATTCTAAAAAATTCTGTATTATTGATATCAGTTAACACGGTACCTGGAACAGAGGAAATTCTCAGCAAATAAGAGTTGAATACATGGGTGAGAAGAATATGAAGTCATTATTTTAATATATACATAGAACTTACTATAGTAATAGTTAATAGGAATATTTAAATAAAAGTAATATATTCAAATTAATAAACGAACTTCCTTCTTATGGTCAAAAGATCTTACATATTATCCAGATTCAAAGTTACTAGCAACTTCTTTCTTTTTTTTTTTTCACATGGGCAGGCACCGGGAATCAAACCTGGGTCCTCTGGCATGGCAGGCAAGCCACCGTGGCCCACCCACTAGCAATTTCTTTCTAGAATATTAAGTCTGAAACTATAAAATGATAAAAAATATTGTCATTCAATTAAGTTTAAAAAGCAGTTCAGTGCATTTTTTTAAATAAAATAATTGAAAATTCAGTCAAACCAAGGCACTCTTTACTCTCTAATGTTATATAAAATAGCTGATTAAAGTAGATATTTCTAAAGAATTTTTTGACATTTCCTTAAAGTATCTTTCAAACGGAAAAAAATATATATATGGTTTAATCCATTAAAAATACATTCTGGTAGTCTATTTTATTTTCTAGAATGGTAAGGACTACTTTAATAAAATTATTGAGAATATATTACACAAACACATAATTATAACTTCTTAGAAAATAGAAAATCTACTTGAGACTTTGGGTAAGGGAGAATATATATAACAAAAATAGACTGCCTAAATGCTTGTTTAAAATAACACAATTTTGGAGTTAAAGTTATATAGATGTTACAAGATTTGCCATATGTGCAAATACTTCAAATACAGACCCAACAATTCAAAAAATCCTCATGGGTACTGGGCTAGTTTCCTAATTCTTCTATAACAAATCACAATGGGTGTGGTGGCTCAGTACAAAATGGATTTATTCTCTTACTGTTCCTGAGGTCAGAAGTCAAAAGTCAAAGCATCTCTAGGTTAGTATTCCATCTGGATACCTCAAGTGACAATGCACTTCTTTTCCTTTTCCAACTTTTAGAGGCTACCTGCATTTCTTGGCTCTGCTTCCTTCATTGCATTAATCTAACTTCTTACTTCCATTGTCACATCTATTACTCACTCTAATCATCTGCATCCCTCATATAAGGACTCTGTAATTACATTGGGCCAGCCTAGTTAATCCAGTATAATCTGCCCATCTCAGTATTCTTAATCACATCTACAAAGTCTCTTGCCATGCAAAGTAACATTCACAAGTTCCAAGTATCAGGACATCTTTGGGGGGGCTGTAATTTGGTCAGCTAATGGCGCTAACATTCTCAAGATATTTTATTTCTTATGGATAGGAAATATGATTAAAATTAAAATTATTTTAGAATACACTATTTCATCTTTTGCTTTTATTTAATTCCTTAATATTTATAGAATAATTCATCCCCCCATTCCTGGTTTCCATGTAGATGAATTCCTCCAAAATATACCATTAATCTTTCTCTGATCATTTATTTAATCCGCCTGTAAGGAGGATTAAACAGATACATATCTGTATAAAAAGATGATAGAAATATGATAAAAATATGATTAAAAATATGATAAAAATAAGATAAAAAACTAGACATGATCATCTCCAGTCATCTTTCATCCTCTTGATAGCAAGTCTGCAACTATGAGCTCCAGTTATCTTCAGCTCTGCCACCACATCCAGATGACTAGAGCCTCAATTCCATGGTTCGTTGTTATCAAATTCATTTGTTAAGAGACAAATGGATGACTATGATGCTGTAGACTCCATTTTTGATCTTGCTTTGATTATTAAAATTTCTAGAACTATAACTTCAGCATTCAACTATGTCAAATGCATATGAGTAAATTTTCAACTTTTAGGCATAAGAAATGGATCACTCCCCACCAAATAAGTTTAAGAGGAAGAAGTGTACTGACAGCCTTCTCAAAGCTGAGTGCATATCTTGAAGATAGTGTCAGATTTGCTAAAATAAACATGAAACTAAATCAAGTAACCAAGATAAACAGCAGGTAACCACATGGTTGTATAATTGACTTCAGGGAAAATAGCCAATGTAAATTCATTACACAGATGTTCAATGTGAATTCATTCACCACGTATTCTTGAACAGCTATTATTCTCCAGGTGATGTACCACGTGCTAGGGTATGTTAAAAGTAATGTGTTACTATAATAATTCATTTAATAGATATTTACTGAGAATTTAATATATGGCAAGCACTTAGTGGTGCTGGGAATTATGACAGACTCAAAATTGGAAAAGAAATTAGGATAGTATTAGATTTACTGGCATTTATTCATTAAAATGCCTAGATATATATGGCATAGGCAGAATATATGTATTCATGATTTGGCTATCTTTGTTTATGTCTTCAAGTCTCAGTCACAGGCTTTTTGCTATTAATTTGACTTGTTCTCCACTGCAAGAAATAGCCATAGTAATATAACCAAAGGCGTCGCTCCAAAAATCATTCTCATTACAAAATTGGTATGCTGCTTCATTGTCTATCATGTCTAACAAACAGCATTTGATTTGCTGGAAATTCTTTCCATTTTGAAATGCTTTGTACCCATGGCTTCTTAGACCTCTTTCTTTTGGCTTTCTAGCTATTTGTCTGTCTCCTTGGCTTGCAGACTTTCCCTTTCCAGTCTCTTTGGTGACAATGTTCCCCAGAGTCCCTTCTAAATCCTTTTACTCATGCTAAAAGTTGGAGATGATAGCTCCACTCCTGTGCCATCCATTATGCTGATTATTTCCAAACTTTAGTTAAGACATCTCTGAGACATAAACCTGTATTATCAATCAGCTATTTTTATTTGTACTTTTTATGGTACAAAGTACCTCAAAATTTCCCTGTTAATAAAGTCTTAACAATCCTATTCCTCCTCTTATCTTTCTTGTCTTAGTAAATGTCACCGAAGTCCACTCCGTTGACAGATCTGAAATATGAAGTATAATGCTTGAGAAGATTCCACTGTCTGATCTCACAGTGGGAACATTAAGAGTCTTCTCTGAGTTGGGGTAAATGCATAATGTAAGAGGTTAAATGAGCTGAAGTTTTAAGGAGGCAAAGGAATAAGTCTGGAAAAGAGGAAGGAAAATGCAATAAATGACATAAGGGCAAATGTTTAAATAAAAAGTTAAGTTTCATATACATTAGCATATACCTTAGTGTATGCCTATTTCAAGTTTTATTTTTTCATGTATAGTAGTGAGAGCTTCAATCTCTTGTCATACTTTTTTAATTCAGAAAAAATTGCATAGAATATAAATTTGATCATTGATTCTGTTTCATTTATTGTACTTTATTTTTCAGAAATGACCTTGGATGGATGCACCAAATTTTCCCATTTTAGTTTCTTACATTTCACCATGGAAATAATACAAAATATTATAATTAAAATGACTTAAATTTCCAGAGGGTCATTATAATTTTTTACTGCATCTATTATGATTTATAACGATGATACCTGCTTTGAATTTTCTTTTTCTTTTTCCCCTCACTAGGCCAGGTATTATTTAATCTCAAACTTTTAATCGCAGCGTGTCCTTTTCTTGAGCAAATATTTTATCTTTTTGAGCTCAGACATTTATCATATTTTCCTCACTGCTACTTATAACGTCTAGCACTGGTTAAGTCATTAAACAAATAATGAATATGGAATAAAGGACCAAAAATATATACTTATATTAATTTTATGTACAACTTTCTGTAATCAGTATTCCCAAATGTATACTTGTCCTTGGAGTCTTTTTCCTTCTCTCCAAGTTTTGGGTGGCAAGTTTTTTTTATTTTTCCCCTGTTTACTAATCCTTGAATTAAGAGAAATGGGTTTAGATTTTTTGTTAGGCACAATCTGCTACCATCCTCTGTATGCAATATGTTTTTCTGTTGGAACCTTCCTCCTATAAGAAGTGTCACAAGTATTGATGTACAGCTTCTAGCCAATATTTAGTGACTGATGGACATTCATCTGGTTTGCATTTGCTTTAATAAATTTTTCCATTCAGAGCCCATCTATTTGATTATACTAGAGAATCTGAGGTAACCATTTTGTTTTGTTTTGTTTTGTTTTGCTTTTTTCTGTATTTTGCTATTGTGAATTCATAACTATCTCCAAAGTCTTGGACTCCTTTTTAAATGAGCTCTTTTTTCTCACTGACACCATTTGTAACCATTTCCCAAAATGGGGGCTTTCAGGGTATAATGCATCACCATCAATTCTACACACATACCTTTTCCCCTTGAGCTCAGACACTTTCCAATTAGTTTAGAAAAGAAGCCGATGGGGGTGGCTAATAGGGTGTGATTGACACATATATAATTGTGTCAATCAATTGAAAATTGACGTTTTTCAAGCATCAGTGCAGAACTTAATTCCATAACATCAACAGTAAGCTAAAATTTCTCACTCTTTGCTTCTCAAGAGCTGTGCTATTCATCTCGGTGGGCAATACATGTGTGGAACACATCTTTATATCTCATTCAAAACCATTATTGGTTCCATTAGTTGAGAGTCTCAAAAAGAAGTTATGTTTAGATTTGTTCTTGTAGCTTCAGGAGACATTTGATGAGCTGCTTGGAAAGATCATACAAGGCATAACAAACATCATACCATGTAAACATAGAACAAGGCTAACTTTCAAAACCTTGACAATTCCAATATAGATAGCATATGTAAACGCCATAGCTATTACAGAAGTTTTATGGGAAAATGGAAAAAAGGGCTATTTGCAAAGGAATACGCAGGGACGCTTAGTCATATCTCCTGTATACTTACCTCCCTCATCCTTCCTTCTTTAGTTGTGCTCTTAGCTGTAATCATCACTCTCGTACCCTCACAAGTTTCTCTCCCCCCCATAGAGCAACAGTAATTCTTTCCACATCATGACTTTTCCCTTCACAGTTTTGATATATCACAGGTCAGTATAAGAAATTAAATGGGAATTTGGGGGGAGTTTTGCAGAAGCCACAGAACACATACAGAGCCTAGAAATGTAGAGCTATCTTAAAGAGTTTATTAAAGAAAAGGTTTAGCCTACCCAATGTAAAAGTAATGGAAGAGGCAGCATCTCTCAATCAAGAGAGTCTTGATTGAGACTAGGGAGTCTCTTAATACCCTAGGGAAAAAACTTTTCATCAATTTTCCAGATTGCAGGGTGCTGCACCCCTAACCCCCACATTGTGGAAGGGATAACTATAGTTCTTTAACATAACTGGTAAAGCCATGTTGTTAATATATTTTAAAACAGCTTTAATTTTAAACCAAATCACTGTGTTAAACCCAATGCTTGAAAATAAGTTAGCCCACAAATTAGCTCTACAAAGAAAATAAATTAGTAATATTCTTTAGTTATAATTATAGAATTGCTGATCCAAAAGTAGAGAAATAAAACTAATGGTATAAACTTGGGAATAAACATTTCTGGATTTTTAAATATTGAATATTATTTTAATGATCTAAATTAAACCTGTAAAAATGTACATTATGCTAAAATGCTCCCATTTCCAAAGTTAAGTGGAAGTGATAAATTAGGGCATAATTTCTGGTTTTGAATGTGTAACCCTGGTAATTTTCAGATAAGAAAATAAATAGTAGTGCATTTAGAATAAATATTTCAAATTATCCATATATGATATTGGGCTCCAAAGTACAAGTTGCACCCAGAATATGTATTTATTATGAACAACAAAATGTAAAGATTAGCATCACCAAAAAAAGTAAATAAGAGCAAAAGGAAAAAGCATAATCTTTTTTAAATGGAAAATTCCCCTTTTTTGCATAAAGACTTTTCTGCTGGAAATTACAGTCATAAATAAATTTTGAAAAAAAGAAAGCCTAAACTGCTAATTATAAAAATAAGACAGTTCTATATACTCTTTACAGTTTTAAAAATGTTTGTTTAAAGTATACTTGCAAGGCTCTTTATAACTCTCTTTCTCACCACTGAGAGAAACATAACACTGGCCAAAGAGATATAAGATTTTTTTCCATTGTCTCTCTGCTTAAATTCTTACAGTTCTTGAGGGCAAAATGGTCACTGATTAGCCATAATGGAAATTGAATTAATGTAAGAGCAACAGAAATTTATACAGAAATTGATAAAGAAATCCATAAAACTTAGAATCGGTTTCTAAAAATTAAGAAAAAAGTCACAGTTTATAATGGACTTCAGGTTATAACATATGGGCAATGTGAAATAAAGCTGAACCACTTATTTGGGGAGGGAAGGATAGTCATTTATATAGGTAGCCAAACACATTGTTCAAAAGCTCAGTGTATATTATTAAAAATAAATGCTCTTTTCACCATTTCTTTATGAGGAAATTCAGTCTGGTCACATTGTCAGGAAAAACCTGTCAAAACTAAATAGTTTTCTACATTGCTCCACTTATAGGTCTCTGAATGACAGTGAACTACACTCCAAGAAACAAATTCCCTGTATATCATTATATCTATGTACCTGAAACCTAACCTCTCTGTTATTAAATGAACTATATGTGAAATGACTGTAGGTGATGTAAACAGTGGTACATGCACTCAAGTAAGATGCATTTAATGTTTCACAATCAATGTCTTTTTTGATTCCTAAAATACCTATGCATTTCCCATCTTTTAGCTTCACTTTTTCTACATTGATGATGTTCATTTTAAGATACACGTTGTAACATATAACAAAAGCAATGAAGTGGAAGGTTCTTTTCCAAAACAAACAAACAAAAAATTGGAACACATTTGTGTGAAACTCGGTGTTCCAAAATATATGAGAGAGATGTAAATTTGAGGAACTAAACAACACTTTATAACTGCTAATCATGTAAAAGCATCTGGCAGGAGAGGAGGTGGCTTATTAAATCATTAGTACTGAAAAACTTCTATAAAACATCTGGTGTATACAGTGATAGGAAGGAAGGAGGACATGAGAGGGAAATCTCTCACAAAGCAAGGAGTTGATTTTTCTTTTAATATTCAATCTTGTTCTTGTGTAATGGACAAAACATTTTTTTTGGTGATTTGATTATATTTGATGTTTATCTCCATATTATAGCATTTTGGAGAGAAAGGTAATCAACTCAATGTTCCATATATAAATATTTCTAGGTTTGTTCTCATAGTTCTTTGTAGGGCATCATGCTATGCCAATTTATCAGCATAAAAATTTGACCTTGGAAATAACTCATTTGACTTTGATGCAGAAAAATCAATGGTAAATTTTAACATAAGATTTCTTCCTACTCCTCTTCCCTCTCTTGGCTATTAGAAATATGATCTATCACAATTGCCCCAAGGGTTCTCAAGACAGGATATATTTTCAAGAGATAGGTGGTTACAATTAAATACATTTAACAACTTTAATCATCCAGGTTAACCAAGTGAAGTCAGAAACAGGAACAAAATATAAAATTTAGATTGGAAGAAGATAATATTTTAAAAATCTATAAATAGTTAATAACAGCTAATTTAAAATTGTTTTAATATTTACTCTTCTTTCACTGTACCTCTAATACCGATCATTAAGAGTGAATTGCCTCATTCTTTTCTAAAAAATAACTGAACAAGATAAAGGGCTTCAGAATAATTTTAGACATGTATAATTTTGAATGTACTATGTAACCCTTCTTTGACCTTCCTATGGTTTGAACTTGCCACCAAAGCTGGACATTTGCTTATATGATTGCCCATTCATTTTTTACTTTCACCTAATGTGCCCATGTATGTTTTCCTCACTATCTTACAAAGGGACTTAAATGCTCTTAGGATAAATTCTAACAATCCTTAATATGGCCTATTATGTGTGTTCTAGTTTGCCAGCTGCCGGAATGCAACACACCAGAGAC
>PVIY010024274.1:0-38265 GCA_004026745.1 Myrmecophaga tridactyla | reverse complement strand
AGGAGCATCAGACACAAGGTTTTCACAATCACACAGTCACATTGTGAAAGCTATATCATTATACAATCATCATCAAGAAACATGGCTACTGGAACACAGCTCTACATTTTCAGGCAGTTCCCTCCAGCCTCTCCATTACATCTTGGATAACAAGGTGATATCTACTTAATGCATAAGAATAACTTCCAGGATAACCTCTGGACTCTGTTTGGAATCTCTCAGCCATTGACACTTTGTCTCATTTCACTCTTCCCCCTTTTGGTCGAGAAGGTTTTCTCAATCCCTTGATGCTGGGTCTCAGCTCATTCTAGAGTTTTTCTCAATCCCTTGATGCTGAATCTCAGCTCATTCTGGGATTTCTGTCCCACACCAACAAGTTCTTTGCATAATATTTTTGAGTGGAACCACTGCCAGCCAATGGGACAGAGAAGGGACAAATTGAAGGAAAATCACTTCAAGGGCAGAACTGTGGAAGCTGAGGTCTGAACCAGCATCTTCTTGGGCCAAGAGAGTAGATCCACCTATGTGTATGGAGAGGTTAAGTCTGCCCCAACACTAGGAGAAGGCAGGCCTTCCATCCTGTTGTTCAGGAAGAGTGCTGCCACCTCAGTGCTCTAACAATGTGGAGCCAGTATTCCAGTATTTGCAGAGAGCCTGACTGCCATCTCAATGTCTGGAGAGGGTGAAGCCTTCACTCCAGTGTTTGAGGAGAGCACAGCTGCTGTACAAGCACTTGGAAGGGGTGAGGCTGCTACTTCATCAGGCCTAAAGAACAAAAATTGTTCCAGATGAC
Source organism: Myrmecophaga tridactyla (assembly GCA_004026745.1). Classification (NCBI taxonomy): domain Eukaryota; kingdom Metazoa; phylum Chordata; class Mammalia; order Pilosa; family Myrmecophagidae; genus Myrmecophaga; species Myrmecophaga tridactyla. The sequence continues at coordinate 37,472 of PVIY010024274.1, read as the reverse complement.
TCTCAGATCTTAAAATCTAATGGAGTGTGCCCTGCTGTGTTTTGGAATTGTTTAGGACCACAACCCCTGTTTTCTTTCCAATTTATCCCTATGGGAATGGGAATGTGTATCCCATGCCTATCCCTCCATGGTATATTGGAAGCAGATAATTTATTCTCTAGGTTCCACAGGTCTACAGACAATGGATAATTGTGCCCCAGGCCAGGCCACACCCATAACTGATTTTTAAAAAAATTTTTATTGATAAATCTTATCATACAAACATTCCATATATGGTGTACAGTCAATGGTTCACAATATCATCATATAGCTGTGTATTCATCACCATGCATTTTTTAGAATATTTGCATCACTCCGAAAACGGAAATAAAGAAAAAGAAAAAACTCATACATACTGTTCTAGTTTGCTAGCTGCTGGAATGCAATATACCAGGAATGGAATGGCTTTTTAAAAGGGGAATTTAGTAAGTTGCTAGTTTACTGTTCTAAGGCCAAGAAAATGTCCCAGTTAGAACAAGTCAATAGAAATGTCCAATCAAAGGTATCCAGGGAAAGATACCTTGGTTCAAGAAGGCTGATGAAGTTCAGGGTTTCTCTCTCAAGTGAGAAGGCACATGGTGAACTGGGTCACAGTTTCTCTCTCAGCTGGAAGGGCACATAGCGAGCACAGTGTTATCTGCCAGCTTTCTCTACTGGCTTCCGGTTTCATGAAGCTCCCCGGGAGGCATTTTCCTTATTCATCTCCAAAGGTCGCTGGCTTGTGGGCTCCATGCTTCTAATGGCTATGCCATTCTACTCTGCTCTCTCTGAATCTCCCATTCTCCAAAATGCCTCCTCTTTTATAGGACTCCAGTAAACCAATCAAGACCCACCCAAATGGGTGGAGACATGTCATCACCTAATCCAGTTTAACAACCACTCTTGATGAAATCACATCTCCAGGGAGATGATCTGATTACAGTTTCAACCATACAATACTGAATAGGGATTAGAAGAAGCGGCTGCCTTTACAAAATGGGATTAGGATTAAAACATGGCTTTTCTAGGATCCATACATCATTTCAAACCAGCACACATACCATACCCCTTACCCTTCCCTCTCATTGACCACTAGTATTTCCATCTACCCAATTTATTTTAACCTTTGTCCCCCCATTATTTGTTTATTTTTTAATCCATATTTTTTACTCATCTCTCCATACCCTAGATAAAAGGGGCGTCAGACACAACGCCCACGATTGATTCTCATCAGACTTTGTACTAAGCATTGTTTCTGAAAGGACTTAAGCTTTTGGGATGTTGCGATGGCATGAATGTATTTTGCATGTAGAAATTATTTGTCTTTTGGGGTCCAGAGGGAGGAGTCTGGTGGTTTGGAGCAGTGTGTACCCCAGAAAAACATGTTCTTAAATTTAATACATTCCTGAGATGTGAACTCATTTTAAGTAGAATTTTTGATGAGGTTACTTCATTTAAGGGACAGAACTCCTGAGATAAACGGAGATTCGGCATCATGGGATAGAGAAAGCCTTCTTGACGAAAAGGGGGAAGAGAAATGAAACAAGATAGTTTCAGTGGCTGACAGATTTCAGATAGAGTTGAGAGGTATCCTGGAGTTATTCTTATGTATTATATAGATATCCCTTTTTAGTTTATGGTGTGTTGGAGTGGCTGGAGGGAAGTACCTGAATCTGTTGAGCTGTGTTTTAGTAGCCTTGACTCTTGAAGACAACTGTATAACTATATAGCTTTTACAATGTGACCATATGATTGTGAAAACCTTGTGTCTGATGCTCCTTTTATCCAAGGTATGGACAAATGAGTAAAAAAAGAAAAAATTTATAAAGAAAAGCAAATAATAGTGGGAGATAAAAGGTAAAAATTGGGTAGATTGAAATACTGTGGATCAATGAGAGGGTGAGGGGTATGGGTTGTATGAGTTTTTTTTTTATTTCTTTTTCTAGAATGATCCAAATGTTCTAAAAATGATCATGGTGATGAATACACAACTATGTGATGATATTGTGAGCCATTGATTGTATACCATATATGGACTATATGTGTGTGAAGATTTCTCAATAAAAATATAAAAAAAAAAAAATACCAGCTGTTGAACATCACTTTTTAAAGGTTGCCATGCTATCAATCTGGGTGCAGTAAATTTAATTCTTCCATGGCTGCAATTATACGTAAGTTCAAGAAACAATGGATGTAAGGCAGGAGTGGTGTTTTTCAAAATAAACCTAAGAGCCATACTCAAGATTTTTGCTTCCTGTCCTGGCAACTTTTAACTCTCTTGGTCTAGCATTTTTGTTTTCCAAGGGAGAAATTATTCCATCAGTAGACACAAAAACTAGGTACATTGAATAGGAGGTTGAGACTGACACCTGATCATTTTGGACTTCTCATGCCTTACAAACAAGGAACAGAAGAAGATGATTTATTGGCTGGGTGTTTAATTCTGATTTTATATGGGGATTTAGGGTTTGTACCACACATTGAAGGCAAGAATACAAATATTTGGAACGTAGGTCATCCTATGCCTTTTACTAACACGTCCAGTAGTAAAAGCCAATGGAAAAACCTCAGAAACATACATGTCAGGGTCATGAAGGAGTCAGACCTCTTAGGAAGGAAGGTTTGGGTCATTCCATCAGGTAAATGATTCCAACCATTGGTGCTTCTGACAGGGGTAAAGAAAGCATGGAATGAGGAAGTAAGTTACAAACCTCAGCTTCAGCCTTATGGCCTGCAGTTATCTTACTTTCTTCCTTGCTATGTTCTTTTCTCCCTGCCCTGGTCATTAGCATTTAACTTCATAATTTAGTCCATAGATTTCAAGATATCAATACTGAATTGTGACTCAACCAGAATAGGAATGAAAACTACCCAAAGATAAATGCAGTTATTGATGAGATTCTGTGTCCTGTTCAGGGACAGAATGGATTTAACTTCTTTTGTTCAAGGGATAATTGCATTATGAGAAGTGGAAACATTTTGGTGCAATTGCTGTGGTTTGAAAATTCAAGTTTGGGAAGAAGGGTAAATGGATGCTATGTAGCCAAAAGGATTGAGAGTGGCAGATATGACCAATTGGCTTATTCCACATCATTCCAATCGCATTGTAGCATGTCTTTCTGGGCTTTGGAATCTGGAAAGCTAAAGACTATAATTTCCAGACTCTTGAAGTGTAGCTAGGGTTACTCATGCTTTCTGAAAAACAGTTACACCCCTGCCAGACTAGGCAGTCAGAAGGCAGCATCAGGAGGCAGGGACCATGCAGTTCTTTTGGCAAGCACTGTTGTGGAGGCTTTTGTTTTTCCCCCTACAGCTATTGGAGAGGTTCTGGTGACCAGATTCTAGAGTGTTGGGATTCAGTTACCAGAGACATCATATCTGCTGGAAAGGTCACATGTATGGTTGGTCACTTCACCTGGCAGTGTTATCAGTGGTTGTAAAATGTCCAAGCTTGGTTCTTAGCCTTCTCAGGCATCCTGTCAGTTTAACCAATACTCTATAATAAATCCCTTTCTACTTAGGCTTGTGAGACTGTACGCTGTTGTCTAAAAATAGGACATTAACTAAAATGTTTCTAAACTAGTCACTGGCAAAAAGAATGGGATTCCCTAATTTGTGGGGGAAAGTCAAATGTTTAGGAATCAGACACATTAACCACATCATCTCCCATTTATACCTTGACCACTGAAATTTGGCACCTATCTCTTCTCCTACTGCTTTTGTTAAGGTCACTAAAATTTCCCCGATGTAACCTCTTAGCAGCATTTGACTCTGTTCCCTCCTAATATTTAATCCCCCCAAATCTCCCTTCTTTTGTCTGGATTCCTTCCTTCCTCTCTGTTCCTCTCAATATTCTTTGAGGAACCCCTTTCTCTGCTGCTGATCCTTTATATATGAATGTCCCTCAATGTTCTACACTGAATTTGCTTCTCTTCTTACTCTACATTTTGGTCAACAGTTGTTTTAGAGTTTCTCTACTCCTATAGCTTTAATTAATATCTATACAACACTTCTTTCCAAACTTATAAGAGAATTACCTATCTTGAGCACCAACTGCATTCTGAATATCTTTACTTCATCGTCTTATAAACATTTTAAACATAGCACAGACCAAACAAAACTCACCTGCTTCCTCCTCCCACCCTCCTCAAAATCTCCCAAACTAGCAAACTACTGGTTCTAGTTGCAAGCTGCGGGAATCCAATATACCAGAAACAGCATGGCTTTTAAAAAGGGGAATTTATTAAGTTGCAAGTTTAAATTTTCTAAGGCCATAAAAATGCCTAAATTAAAGCAACGCTATAGAAATGTCTACTCTAAGTCATCCAGGGGAAGATACCTTGATTCAAGAAGGCCAATGACATTTAGGGTTTCTCTGTCAACTGGAAAGGCACATGGCTAACATGGCAACATCTGCTACCTTTCCCTCTAGGCTTCTTGTTTCATGACGCTCCCCTGGGGGCATTTTCCTTCTTCATCTCCAAAGGCTGTGTGGGCTCTGGTTGCTCTTGTAGCTCTAAAGCTTTTTCCAAAATGGTTCCCTCTTGAAGGGTTCCAGTAAGGAACCCCCACCTTGAATGGGGTAGAGACACATCTCCATGGAAACCATCTAATCAAAAGCTACCACCCACAATTGGGTGGGTCACATCTCCATGGGCACAATCAAACAGCTTCTACTGGGGCGGTGCAAGGGTAGTTCAGTGGTAGAATTCTTGCCTGCCATGCAGGAGACCCAGGTTCGATTCCTGGTCCATGCAGTCCCCTACCGAAAAAAACAAACAAAAATCCACAAATGGTGCCATAATAACAGGATAGTCACATAGAAAAAGAATGCAATGTGACCGCTATCATACAGGTATAAAAAAAAAAAAAAGCTCCCACCCAGCAATACTGAATGAGAACTAAAGAACTTGGCTTTGGCTTTTCTGGGGTACACAGCAGATTCAAACAGGCACACTACTCTTCTACTATATTCCCTACCTGGGTGAATGGCATCAATGTCCATAAAGTTGCTCAGGCCAGAAACTGTGCATGAACCCTGACTCTTCTTCTTTTGCTCAGCCAACCAGTCTTAAAGTCTCACCATTTCTACTTTTTAAATATCTCTTAAGTCATCTCTACTCTCTTAGTCTCAGATACCATTATCTCCAGTCTAGTTTACTGCAAAAGCCTCCAATCTCCCTGCCTCCAATCTTGCCTCCCCTAATTCATTCTTCACTCTGAAGAAAGACTAATAAATCTAAAACATATGTCAGATCATGCCTTTTTCCTGTCCATGGAATAACATCTAATCCCTTTTTCAAGGTTTGGACCTATGCCAGTTTGAACATGTCATTGTACCCCAGAAAAGCCATGTCCTTCAATCCCATTAATATTGCTGGGTGGGAGTTTTTTTATTATTTCCATGGAGATGTGGCCACCCAATTGTGGGTGGTAACCTTTTTTTTTTCCAACTTTTTTATATGTTATATAGTATAACATATATACAAAGCAAAGAAATAAAAAAGCAATAGTTTTCAAAGTACTCTTCAAAAAGTGGTTACAGGATAGATCCCAGAGTTTGTCATGGGCTACTGTTCTAGTTTGCTAGCTGCCAGAGTGCAATATACCAGAAACGGAATGGCTTTTAAAAAGGGAAATTTAATAAGTTGCTAAGTTACAGTTCTAAGGCCAAGAAAATCCCAATTAAATCAAGTCTACAGAACTGTCCAATCTAAGGCATCCAGGGAAAGATACCTTGGTTCAAGAAGGCCGATGAAGTTCAGGGTTTCTCTCTCAAGTGAGAAGGCACATGGCGACCACAGTCAGAGTTTCTCTCTCATCTAGAAAGGCACATTGTGAACACGGTCAGGGTTCCTCTCGCATCTGGAAGGACATGCGGAGAACATGGCGTCATCTGCTAGCTTCTTCTCCTGGCTTCCTGTTTCATGAAGCTCCCCAGGAGACATTTTCCTTCTTCATCTCCAAAGGTCACTGGCTGGTGGACTCTGCTTCTCATGGCTATGTTGTTCTGCTCTGCTTTCTCTGAATCTCCCATTCTCCAAAATGTTTCCTCTTTTATAGGACTCCAGAAATTTATCAAGACCCATCCAAATGGGTGGAGACATGTTGTCACCTAATCCAGTTTAACAACCACTCTTGATTAAATCCATCTCCAGGGAGACAATCTGATTACACTTTCAAACATACAGTATTGAATAGGGATTATTCTACCTTTATGAAATGGGATTTAGACTAAAACATGCCTTTTCTTGGGGACATACATCCTTTCAAACCAGCACAGCTACCATACGATCCTCTCATATTTTTCCTTTTAGCTGCTCCAGAATATAGGAGGCTAGGGTGGGTGGTAATCTTTTGATTAGGTAGTGTGGTAGTTAGATTCAGTTGTCAACTTGGCCAGGTGAAGGCACCTAGTTTTGTTGGTGTGGACATGAGCCAATGGCACGTGAACCTCATCTGTTGCTCATTACATGTGCAGTCGGCTAGGAGGCGTGCCTGCTGCAATGAATGATGTTTGACTTAATTGGCTGGTGCTTAAATGAGAGAGTGCAACATAGCACAGCCCAAGCAGCTTGGCATACCTCATCTCAACACTCGCAGCTCAGCACAGGCCTTTGGAGATGCAGAAAGGAATCACCCTGGGGAAAGTTGTTGGAACCTAGACGCCTGGAGAGAAGGCCAGCAGAGATTACCCTGAGCCTTCCCATGTAAGAAAGAATCTCAGATGGAAGTTAGCTGCCTTTCCTCTGAAGAACTAATGAAATAAATCCCCTTTCATTAAAAGGCAATCCGTCTCTGGTGTGTTGCATTCCGGCAGCTAGCAAACTAGAACTGGTAGTTTCCATGGAGATATGTCTCCACCCATTCAAGGTGGGGTTGCTTACTGGAGCCCTTTAAGAGGGAACCATTTTGGAAAAAAAAAAAACAGAGCCCACATAGAGACCTTCAGAGCAGAAGGAAAACAGTCCTGCAGTAAGCCTTATGAGATGAGAGAAAGCTAGCAGACATCGTCATGTACCCTCCCAGTTGAGAAAGAAACCCCAAATATCATCAGCCTTCTTGAGCCAAGGTACCTTTCCTTCGATGCCTTAATTTGGACATTTTCACGGCCTTAGAACTGTGAACTTGCAACTTAATAAATTTCCTTTTTAAAAGCCATTCCATTTTTGGTATATTACAATTCTGGCATCTTATGAACTAAAACAGGGCCCTTCATGGATTGACTTCTCTAGCATCACTTATTATACTTCCTAGCTCCCTCTTCAACACACTTTATGTCCAGCTTCTCTAAGGTCCTAGAATATGCCATATTCTCTTTGGTCTGTGAAATAAAAGGCAACTACTATTTGAAAGTTACTAGTTTCGATGTCTATTTTTCTTAGAAGTCTTTCCCTTCTGGGTTGTTGCCCCTACTATGTGCTCCAATAGTAGGAAGTACCTTCTACTTCCCCTATCATAGTATTTGTGACATGTACTTACTGGTGCTCCTGATTTAATTTTCTATCTTGTCCTAAAAATCTTAGCAAGAGCTTCATCAATTTTGTTCATAGTTAATGGTCCCATTACCTAGAATTGTACTATTTATTCAATTATTTCTGAAATAAATGAATAGTGTAGTATATAATACAGGGGTGACAAATAATTGTTGATTAATTGCTGCCTAGTGACCTTAATTTTCAAGGATATTAGCTAAAATGAAACAGAGTTGTACAAATCTAATCAATGTTAAGCCTTTTTACCCTACATCAGTGATACCAGGAGTGTATTTCTCTATACCATTAACATCTTAAAAAAAAAGTTTTATTGAGGTGCAACTTACAATAAAATGTACAAATCTTAAATCTTAAGTTTGACTGAGTTTTACATGTTGATTTTCACACCTGTATAACCACTATACTGATCAATATGTGGAACTTTTCCAGCACCCCAGCAGAATCCCTAACCCCTTCTTTCAAACTTTTAAGTATCACCTTAAAGGTAATCTCCACTCTGACCTTTATCAATTTTGAACGTCTTATAATGGAATCATAAATTATGCATTTTGTAATGCTTGGCTTCTTTTAATCAACACCATGTTGGTAATATTGGTTTTTCTTCATTGCTATATTTATTTCATTCTACTGTTGGAGGTCATTGGGGTTGTTTTCAAGTTTTGTCTATTATTAATAAAGAAATTATAAATATCCTTGTACATGTCTTTCAGTGGACTTAAGCACTAATATCTTTTGGGTTTATATTCAGAGAGGGTTTGCTGCCTCAAAGGATACATATATATTTAGCTTAAGTATATACATTTCCAAATATTTTGCCGAAGTAATTTTAATTCATACTCTTATTAGTAATACATAGAGTTCCTGTTGTTCCATAATCTCAATATCACTTCATTTTGTCCTTTCCCAATTTATAGAAATGTATACTATCATCTGAGATGAAAATTGAAATCACAAACTACTGTGACACTGTAAAAACATTCAAAATAGGTTTTCTGAGGACGGTCACTTTTCAGGGATAAAACGATAAGAATGGCTAACAGTGAAATGCTAGGCACACTTCATATAGGCTCATCATCGCTACAACTCTAGAAAGTAGGGACTGTTACCCACATTTTACGGTTGAGGAATTTAAGGCATACAGAGACATACCATTAAATCATAACTTCAAGAGCTGGCTGAAAGTGCCCTTATGGATCACTTAATACAATTCCTCATTGTGAGCCATCTTGGAAATGAATCTTCCAGGCCCGCTCAAGCTTTCAGATAACCATGGCTTGGCCAACAGCTGACTGCAACTTCATGAGACATCCTGAGCCAGAACCATCCAACTAAATCACTCCCAGATTCCTGACTCTTAAAACTGTGTTAGATAATCTTTGTTGTTTTAAGCTGGCAAGTTTTGGAGTAATTTGTTATACAAACAATAGGTAACTAATACAGGCTTCTCACAGGGCCTTCGCAGAGGCCTAAACGTGTAAGAGACCATGAAATTTCATAAGCTTTATGAAAAACTGTCTTCAGCTTATGTTAATGGCCAAGTCTGCCAGATTGCATGGCAGAGACAGCTAGTTTAGCACCAAAATCTGTTCTCTGTCTCTTCCACAGCAGCTCTAGCAGGGTGATTGATGCCTGTCCAATTAGGAATCACATTTCCCAGTAAGTCTCTTTTTGCAGCTAGGTGTTTCATCTGACTATGCCCCTGCTAAAAAATATGAGTAGAATAAATGTGTACCACTTCTGGACAGTGCTTTCAAGAGCCTGGGTGTTGTGTTCCTTTCCTCCTCTCCATTGGCTGGGATGGTGACAAGCAGAGTAACATGCAAGCCACATATTGAAGATGGTAGAACCTCCATCAGGCTAAGTGTATGACCTCATGGAACCTCCATGCCCCCAGCTGGAAAACCTACCCTGAAATATTTTGTTGGAGAGAAATACGCTCTTATTGTGTTGGGTGTGGTTCCCTTTTAAGGTCTATATGTTAAAATTGTTTAGCCTACCTTAGCTCTTTAAACTTTAGATAACTTTTCTTCACCCAGGGAGGCTTGATGTTATTTATTTCTATTTCTATATTTTAGTATGTAAATTTTCAAACTTATACATAAGTAGAGGAAATCATATAATCAAGCCTCATGCACCTATCACTTAGCTTCAAATTTTATCAGTATATGACCATCCCTATTTCATCCGTCTTCCCTTTTCTTTCTGTGTCCTGCTGGATTATTTTAAAGCAAATCTCAGAATTTCAGAGATCATGCCATGTCAGTGGAGACATTTTAAATGCCGTGGAAGAAAACTCCTCCATATTACCTAGAACCCGTTCCTTTTGCAAAACAGTCGCTGTGAAAAAGGCCAATTCTCATCACTTGGCAACATCAGATGATGACAGTGAGAGATGCAAGGTTAAGCTCCCCTGCCAGTGTGAAAGGCACAACTTATTTCCAGAACATACCCAGAATCTACCTTCACCTCATTCAAGCTGCAAGCTTGGAGCTTATGAAGGGGCCTGGCAGTGCCAGGCAGACGGAGCATATAGAGTGGCCAGCATGGAAAACTACATGGAATGGTAGATAGAGTCAAAATTTGAAGCCAGATGACCTGGGTTTAAATTTCTAAATCTTGCTCAGCTACTTACAAGTTGCACGCCCTTCAATCATTTACTTATCAGGCTGTCATGTTTTCTCATCTATAAAATGGAAATAATACGTGTTCTATCTGCCTCATTGGACTGATATGAGAATAAAACCAGCTAAGAGTTTTTTTAATGATCAATTTTATGATTGTCAGTTCCTAATGTGAAAGTAGGTTTAAGCTAAGTTTTTAATTCTTATTTAAATATTTTCATTTCATCTATAGTACTATTTATGGTTACTTAATCTACAGGGATCTATTAAAATCTGTGTTATTGATGGGAGTAATTTTTCAGGTAGGTTATGGATATGAATCAGCACCACCATCCATGAAAGGGAAAATGACTCTGCAGTTTGTATGTATCTGAACATCTTTCATCTGAGAAAAATTGGCCAGCACCACGGTGAGCTCCTGGAGGGGAAAGGGAATATAGAATCTGACTTGAATTTTTCCCTGAATAGCTTAGCTTTTCACGCTCATCAATGCCCAGATTTTGACACAGACAGTTCTGGATAGTCTGGGATGTAGAGAGGGAGTCGACACTATATTCTCAGATTTTTATAACTTCCCTCATACATCAAAAATTCCCTTTCTGGATTACTGAGCTCAATGCCACTGGGACACAGTGTTGGTCAAGATGGGAGGTGACAGGGAATGAGGCTGAGCAGGTTGCTCAGCCTTGCTGTGAGCTCTCTGAGCTTGCTAGGCCTGCTCAGCAACTTCTGAACTCACAATTGGGCTTCCTCAGCCTTCACCCTAATCTCTGACCTTGCCTCTTACTCTCTTTTATTTCTCTATCATCGCTCATCATTTACAACAATTAAATAGTATAGTCACAGAGCTATTTTTTATAAAGAAAGTGCATAATAATTAAAGCAAAAAATAAGCAACAATTTTTTTCTCTTCTAGTAAATCTGTATGGAGTATTTCTCCTCTCTGATTTGTTTTTTAAATACATTATAAGCACCTGGTAAGTTAGAACCTTAAAATATATATATATGTATATATATATTTTAAGAATATTTTAGATCTACAAGAAAGTGGCAAAGAGTATGGAGAGCTCCTGCATATCTTTCACCCTATTTCCCTTTTTCTCAACATCTTATATCTCTATATTATTTTGTCCATAATTTTATCATATCAAGAATATTATATGGACATGGAGGGCAAATTCTGGGATGGGGAAGGGGCATGCTGGAGAGGATTTTCCCATTTCAGTATTTCAGTGCTGAAACAAGGCCATCTACTCGCAAAGGCAGCTCTAGCCAGCTCCAAACTGCTCTGGAGAGGGGATGAGTGAGGGACCAGGAAGGAACCAGGGGCTTCTTTTATGGCTCCCCAAAGCTGTGCTTTCTTGACCTGCCCAGCAAATGCAGTTCTTCAGCTGTCCTCCACTTAGCTGAGGAGGGCTCGCGTCTCTAAGTCTCCTCTGTTGCTCTCATCCGGGGTGGGCTGGAGCAAGGACCCTTCTCAGAGCCAGATCCCTGTTGATCCAAAGTAGCTTATCAAAATTGTGATCAGCAATTGGCCTGCGCCAACCCCAGATCTTGGAGAAGTGGATTTCTATGTCCCTTCCTGACACCAGCAAGCTTAGCCTGGGCCGGGCCCCACGTGGCCTGCTGCAAGTGTGGGGGCCTGGACAGCAGTAACCGCAGCATGCAGAAATAGCAATTTACTGGCTGCCAATAATACCAAAACGCCATAACTGGGCCAACAGCACACAACTTGTTTAAAGGTGGAGGATTCCAGAGCCTCTAAAGCCCATCAGACACAAGGCATGTGGTCACCTTTAACCAGAGGTCTCAGGAGCCAGTCTGATGCGGTATCAGCTGAGGATCCAAACCGTGGGTGGAAGGCACACATCATGGTGAGCCAGCGAGGGCAGTGCTGTCTCTTGCACCCCATTGATGGTGAACGATGACCTTGTTCTGGATAAGCAAAACCCTTCCCACCTGCCCTCATTTCTTGGGAGGAAGATCAAACAGTCTAAATATTGACTGAAGATGTCTGATTTCTGCAGGAGTCAGGTTGAGAAGATGGCATTGATAGATTAAATGGCTACAGAGAATGCCTGCTTTTCAGACAAAATTTCTTTAAGGAAACAAACCATTCTGAGTTTGTATAAATCCAAGTGTCCTTGAACCCCCAAAAAAGCCTTGCCCCCATGTTAATAATCTTTTATTACTTGCAAACAAACAACAGTGAGTAAACCTTCTGAGAAAAAATAATTATTCATTACCCCCTTTTAAAGTACCCAGATGGGGTGTGAAAAGAGTTCTTATAGAGTATAGAAAGCACTGAATATTAAGGAAAAGATTGATAAATTGGACTATTTAATGTTATGAGTTTCAATTCATCAAATGACACTATGAAGAGAAGGAAAAGACAAGCCATGTAATGGCCAAAGGTATTTTTTTTTAAACTTTGTTTATTGTATAGTATAACATATATACAAAGCAAAGAAATAAAAAAGCAATCGTTTTCAAAGCACTCTTCAAAAAGTGGTTACAGAATAGATCCCAGAGTTTGTCATGGACTACAATATGATCCTCTCATATTTTTCCTTCTAGCTGCTCCAGAATATAGGAGGCTAGAGGGCTTAAATACTTTTTTATCATCACAATCGACTTTTTTTCCCTTCTTTTTTTGTGAACAATAACATATATACAAAAAAGCTATGAATTTCCAAGCACAGCACCACAATTAGTTGTAGAACATATTTCAGACTTTGACATGGGTTACAATTTCACAATTTCAGGTTTTTACTTCTAGCTGCTCTAAAATACTGGAAACTAAAAGAGATATCAATTTAATGATTCAGCATTCATAATCATTTGTTAAGTCCTAATCTTCTATGTATAATTCCACCATCACCTTTGATCTTTCCATACCTTCTCTTTGGGGTTGTTTGGGCTATGGCAATTCTAAATTTTTTATATTGGAAGGGTCTGTCACTAATATGGGGTAGGGAGATGGAACTATCTGATGTTCTGGAGAGGCGGGGCTAGGTTTCAGGACTTACGGGACCCATTTGGAGGTTGTAGGTTTCTGGCAAGTTACTCTAGTGCCTGGAACCCTTGTAGAATCTTGTTTTATTGCCTTAGGTGTTCTTTAGGATTGGCTAGAATGGTCCTGGTTGGGGGTTGGCAGGCTATGATAGGTAACAAGGTCTAACTGAAGCTTGTATAAGAGCAACCTCCAGAGAAGCTTACTCGACACTATTTGACCTCTCTCTGCCACTGATCCTTTATTAATTACACTTCTTTTCCCCCATTTGGTCAGGATGTAATTGTTGATTCCATGGTGCCAGGTCTGGATTCATCCCTGGGAGTCCTCTCCCACATCGCCAGGGAGACTTTCACCCCTGGATGTCATGTCCCATGTAGGGAATGGCCAAAGATATTTGCAAATATATAACTGGTGTGCTGGTTTGAAACTGTTATGTACCCCAGAAAAGCCATGGTCTTTTAATCTTAATTCAATCATGTGCGGGCAGACCTGCCATTTAGGGTAGGACCTTTTAATTAGATTACGTTCATGGAGTTGTGAACCCACCCATTCTAGTCTTAAGTAGTTTACTGGAGTTCTTAAAGGAGTTCACTGAGAGAGAAAGAACACAGAACCCATTCAGAAAGCAGATAGACACAGATGTTTGGAGATGCTTGGAGAGCCAACATAGTAAGCCACTGGAATCAGATGCTGAAAGCAACAAGATCTGGGAGCAAAGGACAAGGAAATGTCAGCCATATGCCTTCTGAGCTGATAGAGAGACCCTGGACATTATCGGGTGAAGGTATACTCTTGTTAATGCCTTGAGTGAAGGTATACTCTTGTTAATGCCTTAATTTGGACATTTCCATGGCCTTAGAACTGTAAATGTGTAACCTAATAAATCCCCTTTATTAAAGCCAAAGAAGAAGAATATTATATGAAACTAAAAAGGAATATCTCTATAATGCATAAGAATAACCTCCAGAATGACTTCTCAACTCTATTTCAAATCTCTCAGCCACTGAAACTTTATTCCGTTGCATTTATTTTCCCTCCTTTGGTTAAGAAGACATTCTCAATCCCATGATGCCAGGGCCAGGCTCATCCCTGGGAGTCATGTCCCATATAGTAAGAAGATAGTGAGTTTTTTTGCAGCATTGGCTTAGAGAGAGACCACATCTGAGCAACAAAAGAGGTTTTCTGGTGGTGACTCTTAGGAATAATTGTAAGTAAGCTTAGCTTCTCCTCTTCAGGAGTAAGTTTCATAATGGTAGGCCTCAAGATTGAGGGCTTAAGGTAGTTGTTTTCTGTGTGTGTGTGTGCGTGTGTGTTTTTCGGGGTGGGGGTGGGGTGCATGGGCTGAGAATTGAGGTGGTCTTTTAAAACATGAATTTCCAGGCCACATAAAAGTTTAAATGGTTAACTTTTGAAGTTCGACTGTCTTAGAAATGAAGGCTAGGGCTGTGCACATGGTAAGGGAGCCTCTTGACTCCCAGTAAATAATAGTGCTTTTCTATGAGCAAAGAGATGTCTCAGAATACAGAGATAGATACCACAAGACACCAAACTCTATTATACAAACAGAGGTTGATTCACTTAAAATTGTCTTTCCTTCTGATTTTAAGACTCTTGACTTTCTTTTTAAATGCAATTTTATCAAATATATTCACATGATCCTTTTTTGTTTGTTTTTTCTTTTATTAATTTTTAAAAAAATATAACAACAAACAAGAACAAACATTCTTAACATATGATCATTCCATTCTACATATATAATCAGTAATTCACAATATCATCAGATAGTTGCATATTCATCATCATGATCATTTCTTAGAACATTTGCATCAATTCAGAAAAAGAAATAAAAAGACAACAGAAAAAATTCATACATACCATAGCCCTTACCTATCCCTTTCATTGATCACTAATTTGATTTCAATCTAAATTTATTTTAACATTTGTTCCCCCTTGTATTAGTTAGGGTTCTCTAGAGAAACAGAATCAACAGGGAACACTTGCAAATATAAAATTTATAAAAGTATCTCACGTGACCACAAGAACGCAGAGTCCAAAATCCACAGGGCAGGCTGCGAAGCCGACAACTCCGATGGAGGGACTGGATGAACTCCACAGGAGAGGCTCACCAGCCGAAGCAGGAATGGGGCCTGTCTCCTCTGAGTTCTCCTTAAAAGGCTTCCCATGATTAGATTTAGCATCACTAATTGCAGAAGACACTCCGCTTTGGCTGATTACAAATGGAATCAGCTGTGGATGCAGCTGACGTGCTCATGACCTAATCCTATGAAATGTCCTCATTGCAACAGACAGACCAGCGCTTGCCCAATCAGATAAACAGCTACCACAACTTGGCCAAGTTGACACGTGTCCCTAACCATGACACCCCTATTATTTATTTTTATTCCATATGTTTTACTCATCTCTTGATAAGGTAGATAAAAGGAACATCAGACACAAGGTTTTCACAATCACACAGTTACATTGATTCACATGATTCTTGACTCTTGTTTTCAATAAAAAAAAGAGCAGAGCCTTTACAAATATCATAGTAAGACTGTAAGTTCTGTGATTTCATACGTACTGAGAAACTAGGTCAAAAATGAGTTTTCAGTTAGATTCTTAAAATTGAATTGAAAAAGAAAACTGTATAAGGTCAGCACCTGAAGAGAAATGCTTGAAGTTCTTCTAATGGTGACTGCCTTGTGAGGATGTCTTAGGACCTTAGGAAATCCAAAGTAAAGAGAAATTTCCTTCTCTGTCAAGCAGGCTGTGGAGAAAAAGATACCATCATCCCTGTCTGGGAAACATTGATATAACTCCTCTGAAAGGCATTTTTAGAACTATCTTTCAAATTTTCATATATATTTTACTCTTGGATTCATGATATTTTCGTCTTCTGGCTGCCAAAGCAAATAACATGCTTAGACAATGGGAATTCATTAGCTCATTGTTTTGAAGCTAGAAAAAAAGTCTAAATTAAGGTGTCATCAAGGTGATGCTTTGTTCTTGAAGACTGTTATCCTGGGGCTGGCTGCCATTGGTCTGAGACAAACAAAAAGCTGCAAATGGGGAAAAAGAAGCTAATTTCGACTAGTATGAAGCTGGCAATAAGTTCAGCACAATATATTCAAGTAAAGCTAAGCCCCACAGTCATTGGTTTGTGAGATTTCTTATTAAAAACCTGACCTTTGAGGAATTTCAGATGCAGATTTTGAGAATTCTTTCAAATGGGGAAGTAGTTGTTCCTGGGCAAACTGGTGTGTGACAAGAACACTGTGATACTTGGAGGAGATTCAGTGAATCCTGGATAATATAAGAAGTGAAATCCACTTAAGAACAGAGTTACTGAAGAGTTTCCACTACTTCTTTAGTAAAAAGACGTTGGAATATGAAACCAGAATGCCTCTGCACAGTGTCGTTATAGGTACTGATCAGAGCTAGTGGACCCAAACTTATGGGTGCTGTCAGTTGCCCAGAATGAGGCGCTCAGGTGGACGGCGTCCCTGGCAGTATGGTGTCTGAGTGTTCTCCCTTGGGTGTGCCAATTGTTACAATGACCCTGGGCAAGAAGTGATGTTTACCATAGTGACTCTGGCCCCACAAGGAAGGAGCACTTTGTAGGTAGTACAGTCTGTTCCAGAAGACAAGGAAGTATGTAATACATTATAGAAGCATTTTCATATAATGGATCATTTTTAAAACATTTCTGTGCACGTTAGTGGTTCTCTAGCATTACTGTGCACCTGAACCACCTGGAGTGCTTATTGAAACACGGATTGCTGGGCCCACCCCGAGTTTCTGATTAGGTAGGTCTGGAGTGGGGCCTGAGAATTTGCAAAAACTTCTGTTATCTGGAACATGCATGAAGTGAATTTCTTATTCCTTATAATACTGAAGAATTTAAGATGTTGGTGTCAAGGGACTTGGAAAGCAGGGTGCTCATCACAGCTGACCGTACTTCCTTTCCTGCATCAAAGGTTTCTGGAACCACTCTTATCCCCTGGGGCACGTCCTCTCCATCCATCTCCCAACACCCACCTCCAGACAGGAATCTAAAATGGGTGCTTTTTCTCTTGACTCTAATTCTTCTTGACACTTTCTTCTTTGTTATTAATTTCTTTCTTCTCTTTCCTCTGTTCGCTGATATGTATAAACAAATAGAGACTATTACATGGCAGAAGAAAACTGAGCAATTGTTTTAGGGGTTCAAAGAAAGGGGCAATCAAGAAAGATCCATGGTGTAATTGAAATGTAGGCTTGACCCTGAAGGTAGGGTGGCATTTGGGGAGTCCGACAGGAGACAGCATATATTTCAAAGGCAGCATCTTGGGCAAAAGCTTGGATAGACAGGACTGAGAGAGGGGTGGAACCTGGGGAGTACTAAAAGGAAGGTTAAATAGACAGGGTGGAGCTCAAAACAAGGCAGAGTTCAGAGCTGATTTAGTAAGACATGGAAAGGCAGTGAAGTTCTTATAGTGATTCAAGGCCCATTTTGGTAAGATTAGCTAGTGATAGAGTGTGTGGGATGGCTTGACAGAAGAGACCACACAGCAGGCTGTTCTGCAAAACCAAACCCACCAAGCAATACTAGGCTCCTCCTCCTCCTTTTAAAATTTTTTACCTTTTTTAATTGTGAAATATAACATATATACAAAAAAGTGATAAATTTCAAAGTACATTTTAAAAGTAGTTTAATTTCACAGTATGGCATGGGTTACAGTTGCACAATTTCAGGTGATTTCTTCTAGCTGCTCTAAGACACTGGAGGCTAAAAAAAATACCACTATAATGATTCATTAGTCATACTTATTTGTTAAATCCTATCTTCTGTGATACAACTCCTCCTTCCCCTTTCATCCTTCTCCCATTCTTTAGGTATATTTGGGCAATGGTCATTCTAATTTATTCATGTTGAAAAGGAGTGTCAACATTATAGGGTAGAGGGATGCAACTGGTTGGTGTTCTTGGAGAGACTGGTAACCCTGGGTTTCAGGGCTTATCTGGCCTAGGAACAAACAGGAGGTTTTAGGCTTCTGAAAAATAAATTTAGTGACCGAAACTTTTTATAGAGTCTCCGATGGAGCTCAAGGTATTCTTTGGGGTTTACAGGAATACCGTTGGTTGGCGCTTGGCATACCATGGCAATTAGCAATATCTAGCTGAAGCTTGCATAAGAGTAGCCTCCAGAATAGCCTCACAACTCTATTTGAAATCTTTTAGCCACTGATGCATCATTTTGTTACATTTCTTTTCTCCCTTTTGGCCAGGAAAGCATTGTCGATCCCATGGTACCAGGGCCAGGCTCATCCACAGGAGTCATGTCTTGCATGGCTGGAGAGACTTACATCCCTGGACGTCATGTCCCACATAGTGGGGGGCAGGGGAATGATTTTTCTTGCAGAGTTGGTTTAGAATGAGAGACACCATATCTGAGCACAAAAGAGGTTCTCTGGAAGCAACTCTTAGGCATTATTATAGGTAGGCTTAGCTTCTTTATTACAGTTATGTTTCATAAGAGCAAACCTCCAGATCAAGAGCTTGTCAGTGGGGGGAAAAGGGTAAAATAAATGGGATAGATGGAAATCTAGTGGTCCATGAAGAGGGGGGTAAGGGATATGGTATGTATGAGTTTTTTCTTTTTTATTTCTTTTTCTGGAGTGATGTCAGCTCCTTCTTATAAACCTAAAATGTGTCTAATCAACCGTCTAAGACATACCTAAATATTACATCAGTGTGTCTGGGCAAGTTTTGAGCGATAACATTTCTGCTTACCTTCTTATATTTAAACTTTCTAAAAATCACTTTCACTTACAGCTTTTCATGCAGTTGTTCAAACTGATATGTGTGGTGCCTGTGTGTGTGTGTGTGTGTGTGTGTGTGTGTGTGTGTATTTACTGTTGTTGTTTTACCAAAGGTCTTACCTTTTCAAGCTTTAAATTCTCCTATTACATTTCAAATGTTGGTTATTATTTCCAAACTAGCCTTTAATTTCCTAGTACCACTTAACTTTCTAATTCTTCCAAACTTTTCTTTTCTTAGCTCAATAACCTCTGCTCCTTGAAACTATGAAAGTCAGCAGTACCCCATACAGTAACCATTTAAAAAGTTGGAAAAGGGATCTGACTTTGGGTAGAGATATGAATGGAGCTGATTTGGATAGAACTAAGGTAAATCAGAATACAGGGTAAAGGATGATATCATCAATATTTTAAAACTTCGACTTCTGTGTGAGACCAAAAGGAGAGATGTTTATTTGGTAAAAAATTTATATTTCGGATAGTGCATTTCCTAATTTAATTTGTATGGTCAGTTTAGGTGAACATCCTAAACTGAATTTTGAATACGACATGAGGCTTTGTTGGTTTGTCCAGGTTAGTATGATGCCCTGATATATCCCCAAGTAATCTGGGCAGTGAATAAAGAAGTATTTGCAAGGTCCCCTTGGGGCACTGGGGAAAAAAGAGGAAATATTCAACTTCCCCTTTGGACAATTTCTGATATTCTCACAAGCAGTGGAGACAACCAAATTAATAGGCTGAACCCTTGATCTTGGGGTTTGCCCTTATTAAACTTATTCTGCAAAGGATATGTTAAGCCTACTTAAAATTAGGCCTAAGAGTCACCCCTACAGAACCTTTTTCATTGCTCAGATGTGGTCTCTCTTTCTAAGCTGATATGATAAGTGAACTCACTGCTCCCCCGCCCCCCTTACTACGTGGGATATCTCTCTGACAAGTGCAACAGAAATCCCAGGATGAGCCAGAACCTGGCATCAAGGGATTGAGAAAATCTTCTTGATCAAAAGGGGAAGAAGAGAGAAATGAGAAAAAATAAAGTTTCTGTGGTTGAAAGATTTCAAACAAAGTTGAAAGGTTTTCTGGAGGTTATTCTTATGCATTATGTAGATATCCATTTTTAGTTTATGCTGTATTGGAGTGGCTAGAGGGAAGTACCGGAAACTGTAGAGCTGTGTTCCAGTAGCCTTGTTTCTTGAAGATAATTGTATAATTACATAGCTTTTACAATGTGACTGTGTGATTGTGAAAACCTTGTGTCTGATGCTCCTTTTATCTAGGGTATGGACAGATGAGTAAAAAAAATATGGATAAAAATAGATAAATAATGGGGGGACAAAGAGATTGGGTAGATGGAACTACTAGTGGTCCATGAGGAGGGGGGTAAGGGGTATGGTATGTATGAGTTTTTTATTTTTTATTTCTTTTTCTGGAGTGATGCAAATGTTAAAAAAAATAATCATGGTGATGAATACACAACTATGTGATGAAACTGTGAGCCACTGATTGTACACCATGTTATGATGTACATGTTGTATGTTAAGAATGTTTGCATGTTAAGATTTATCAATAAAAATATTTAAAAAAATAAAAGAATAACGTTTGCTCCTAATTTGATGATCTAAACCTAAATTATCTTCAGGTTGTTTTTGAACCCAGTTTAGCTTAGAGGTAAGAATTTTCTTTTGCCATATGATGAAACTCATTAAAGTATACAGTGACAGATGGTTTGCTCCCCAATGTTGCTACCACTTAATTCATGTCATATATGATTCATAGATCATCTGAGAATAAAAACAGGATATTTTCTTCATTTGACTAAGAGGATATGAACACAGTCCTCTATGTCATTTGTGTAACTCTTCTTTCCCTAGGCTGTACAGTGGCATGTGCCTCAGTGTTCACAAGCGAAATGTGGCAACCCCAGGACTCAGATCCTTTGCAGTATCCTCGGGGTGTCTGCTTCCAAGGGCTGTCCCTCTGGCTCCCACCATTTGCCTCTCTTGACATCAGCCATGTGGCTCCCACCACCCAGACATGCCCCTCCCCTCCCATCATGGACACCATCATGGTTGCTTCTAATTCCATTCACAACAGCTGTTGTGCCACCCTTCCCTCCTGCTGTCCTTCTTACTGGGCCACAAAGCAGATGTGCTTTGTGCTCTGTGGTTTACAGGGCCTTTGTTCTACATTACTGCCCTTTACAAGAACAAAGCCCAAGCCCGGAGGCTGGGCTGCACAGCAGTCAGGGGACACATCACTGTGCTGCTTTACAGCCATCTTCCCTTTGATCTCCTCCGATGTTCCCAGATCAAGCACGTGCACCTCACCTTGCCTCTCAAGGAACACACAGAATCATGAATTAGATTGCATGATTTATCTAGAGCTAATTTCACAAGCTTTGAGCAGTTTTATCATGGTTTCCACAACTACAGAATTTTCCCTTTGGGAAATTTGGAAATGATGATGAGGTAGGCACGTTTTCCCCACTCCCCCTGTACTTACCACATCTCTAGATGCTATATGCATGACCTCAGTGCACCCAGAAATGGGGTGTCTGAGGTTTTCATTAAAAGCTACCACCTCTGTCCACACCCCAAATACCACAAAATGTCTTAATTACTAATGTACACAAATTAGACTCCATTCATTCATTCATTCAAAAAATATATATATGTATATATTTTTTTACAGGTTCCTGAGTTTCAATAAATGATATACTCAGTGACTCATACTCATAATACAAGTATGTGCTTAATGGTTCATATTCTTAAGGCAAGTATTTATTTATTTATTTATTTATTTATTTATTTATTTATTTTTAATTTGCATATGGGCAGGAGGCACCAGGGATTGAACTCCAGACCTCCAGCACGACAGGTCGGAGCTCTGCCTGCTGAGCCACGGCAGCCGCCCTATTTATTTATTTTTAACTAATGTAAAGTGAGCAGTGAACAGGTAAGTGTTTAAAAAGAAAATTTCTTCTGCTTTTCCTTGCAGCTTCGGTAGCAAACAGCCCTGTACGTGTTTCTTTATGCCTCGAGATTTTGTACATATGGCTTCCTCTTTCACCTTGTTAATTCCTGTTCTTTCTTTACATCTTAGCTTAGATGGCCCTTCATCCAGGGAGCCTTCCTTACCCCCCAAAATGGTCCAAGATACACATTCTGTACTGTAGTACTGACTCCGATCTCAGTGCACTATAACCTATTGGTCTCCTTGGTCTCTTTCCACCTGCTAGACCATATACTTATTGTGCTGGTTTGAAAGGATGTATGCCCCCTAGAAAAGCCATGTGTTAATCAAAATCCCATTTCATAAAGGTAGAATAATCCCTATTCAATACTTTTATGTTTGAAACTATAATAAGATCATCTCCCTGGATGATGTGATTTAGTCAAGAGTGGTTGTTAAACTGGATTAGGTGACGACATGTCTCCACCCAGTTGGGCGGGTCTTGATTGGTTTATTGGAGTCCTATAAAAGAGGAAACGTTTTGGAGAATGGGAGATTCAGAGAGAGCAGAGAATGCTGCAGCACCACAAAGCAGAGAGTCCACCAGCCAGCAACCTTTGGAGATGAAGAAGGAAAATGCCTCCCGGGGAGCTTCATGAAACCAGAAGCCAGGAGAGAAAGCTAGCAGATGACGCCGTGTTCGCCATGTGCCCTTCCACATGAGAGAGAAGCCCTGACTGTGTTTTCCATGTGCCCTTCCACTTGAGAGAGAAACCCTGAACTTCATTGGCCTTCTTGAACCAAGGTATCTTCCCCTGGATGCCTTTGATTGGGCATCTCTATAGACTTGTTTTAATTGGACATTTTCTCAGCCTTAGAACTGTAAACTAACAACTTATTAAATTCCCCTTTTTAAAAGCCATTCTGTTTCTGGTATATTGCATTCCAGCAGCTAGCAAACTAAAATGCTTATTTTTAAAAATTGCTATGGTCATAGCTATACAACATAATTGTTCTAGTTTGCTAGCTGCCAGAATGCAACACACCAGCGATGGATTGGCTTTCAATAAAAAGGGATTTATTTAGTTAACATATAGTTCTTCAGAGGAAAGGCAGCTAACTTTCAATTGAGTTTCTTATGTGGGAAGGCACAGGGTGATCTCTGCTGGCCTTCTCTCCAGGCCTCTGGGTTCCAACAACTTTCCCCAGGGTGATTCCTTTCTGCATCTCCAAAGGACTGGGCTGAGCTGAGAGTGCTGAAATGGGGTATGCTGAGCTGCTTGGGCTGTGCTACATTGAGCTCTCTCATTGAAGCACCAGCCAATTAAATCAAACATCATTCATTGCAGAGGCATGCCTCCTAGCTGACTGCAGATGTAGTCAGCAACAGATGAGGTTCACATGCCACTGGCTCATGTCCACAGCAATAGAACTAGGCACCTTCACCAAGCCAAGCTGACATCTGAATCTAACTACCAAATAATGTTTTCCATTTAAACCACTTTCAAGTATACAGTTCTGTGATGTTAATTACATCACCACCATCCATCATAGACCATATACTTCTTGATGGTTGAGATTCTTTTTCCTACCATCTACTGCAAGATGTAACCCAGCAAAGAATTTTAATAAATAATGGGGTGAATGAATAAATGAGCACCAAGGGCTAAGTACGCTTTCATGATTTAGGAACTATTCTCAATAACAGGGGTTTAAGAACATGCATTTGGAAAACCACAGACACAGAAAGTAGGAACTGAAGGAACAAACTCTGACTGACTCAGCATAACTCAGTGGCCATAGGGGGTTCTGACTTTTAAAGAGTACAGCATGTATCTACAGGCTCATGTCAAGTAATTCCCAGCCTTCTGTGCAGATACCAGAAGGGGGATAGAACATAGTGCAATGAAAAATGGGCACAGAGAATATGTGGTGATGCCATTTCCATTAACCTCTCACAACTGCCCATGTGCACACCTCAAACATCTTCCAGGACTTTCGATTCTCTAAATAATATGTAAGCATGATGATGGCCATGGTCTTGGCACTGCAGTTCACTTTCTGGAATGCGTCTTCCTCTAGCTTTATCATCCACATTTCAGACTTCATCTAACCAGAAATCTTACTGTGGGAACAGTGACTTGAAAGTGTCTCGGACCATGTACATTTAGTGTTTCTTCTTAACCAACTGGACCTCAATCTTGTTATTCCTTGCCACCAAACTGCTTCTTTTTTTTCTTCAGATGATTAAAAACATTTCATACCTCCTCACTAAGAGCAAACGAATAATCCACGAAGATTATTTGTCATTTCAACAGAGTGATAACCAAATTCTTATTTTGCATGAAGATGCAACAAAGAAAACTATTAAAAATCTTATAAAATCTTAGCCACCCTTAACCACAGCCAATAAAATTCACTTCCAACAGGACTTCTACAACTTTCTATATCCATCCATTTTGTCCTACACATTCCTGTTTCTCATTCTGCAATAATCAGTTATTTTACTTCAGGGGAAAAAGTACTTTCTTTCTCCTTAACAAAAACACTTCCTGTTTACTATACATATTTAAATTACCAAAAAAGATCTTGAAATCAATCTTCAAGTCAACATCCTACAAAACACCATTCTTCTTCTTCTTCTTCTTTTCAAAATATATTTTGAAAGCATCTACTCTGTGCCAAGCATTGTTTGAGGCACTGGGTAATAGCAGTAAACAGTAAAATTTATATTTTGTAAATATACAAAATTTATGCTCTCAGAGAATGTATATTTTTATAGCAGAGAGAGAGTAAATAAACATGCAAATAATTTCAGATAGTGATAGTGCTGTGAAGAAAATAATACAAGGCACTATAAGGGGCAGTGAGGAGGATGGTCAGGGAGAATCCTGAATAGGTGACCTTGATGTGAGACCTCCACGACATGGAGACAGCCAAGATAAGCCCTAAGGAAAGAACACTGCAGGCAAGAGGAAGATTGAGTATAAACACCTGAATTGGAATTGAGAAGGCCAATGAGCATTTCATGTAACAAAAATGGGGTATGAGGACTGAGATAAGAGACAATAAGGGTCATTTCATATAAGGTTTTGTAGGCCGAGGAGGTTGGATTTCAGTACTCTAGGGAGCCACTGAAGAGTTTAAGCAGTAGAAGTTGGTCTGAGGTAAAGTTTTTTCTTATTAATTTTTTTAAATTGAGACATAACTCAAATAATATAAATATTACCATCTCAACGTGTGCAATTTGGTGGGTTTTGGTATATTCACAGTGCGTGCAACCATAACCACCATCTAATTCCAAAACATTTCCATTACTCCCAGAAGAAATACACAGCTGTTTGCAGTCACACCCCGTTCCTCCCTCACTCTAGCCCTTGGAAACCAATAATCTACTTTCTGACTCTATGGATTTGTCTATTCTAGACACTTCACATCAATGTAATCATAGAATGTGTGGCCTGCTATGCCTGACTTCTTTTACTTAGCATAATATTTTTCACGATGTTATAGCATGTATCAATACCTTGTTCCTTTTTATGGTCAACTAATATCCCATTTTATGAATATACCATTTTGTTTATCCATTCATCAGCTGATGGATGTTAGGGTGTTTTCACTTTGGCTGTTATGAATGATGCATGCCATGAACATTTATGTATAAGATTTTATATGAACACCTTCTCAGTTCTCTTGAGTACACACGTAGGAGTGGAATTGCTGGATAATTCAACTTTTCCACTTACCGAAAAAAATATGGTAGCTCTATATTTTTTGAGAAACTGCCAAACTGTATTCCAAAATGGCTGCAACAATTTTCATTCTCACCAGCAACATATACAGGCTCCAATTTCTCCACATCCTCACCAACACTTGGATTGTAGCTATCCTAGTGGGTGTGAAATGGTAACTTATTGTGGTTTTGATTTGCATTTCCCTGATGGCTAATGATGTTGAGCATCTTTTTATGTACTTATTGGCCTTTTGCATATCTTCTTAGGAAAAATGTCTACTCGAATACTTTGCCCATTTTAAAAATTGGGTTGTCTCTTTGTTGTTGAGATGTAAGGGTTTTTATATATTCTGTATAGTAAATTCTTATCAGACATATGATTAGCAAATATTTTTTCCCAGTCTTTGGGTTGTCTTTTCACTTTCTTTTTTTCTTTTATCTCTTTTTTCTCATGGAGGCCACCTGCCTTTTCTTTTCTGTGAGAGGACAAGGCATGTGTTATCTGAAAGTCCCTTCTGTTCCCTGGGATGTTTTCTCCAGGTCTTCTATTTTGCCATCGGCAATGTGAGTAGTTTCTCCTTTACTTCCCTCCTTGTGTCCCTGGGTTCTCGCTATATTCTCCCTCCAGTACCTGAAAGTGGACACTGATGCTCTGTTTTTGATCAGACTTTCAGCAGTTTTTAAAGGCATGTGTCTATACAGGGGCACTGAGCATCTGACATTTCCGAACTTTATCTCTACCCTCGTCCTCTGGAATTCTAATTAGTCCTGTGGGTGTGCCCTCAGCTTTTAGGTTGTTCCATTTCCAGATTAGGCTCATTCTCATTCCAGGCTCTTTAAGGCCCCTAGTTATTGTTTTGATGTGGGATCAACTATATTTAGTGCCTTTAAAAATTTTTATTTTACTATTTACTATTTTATAAACAAACATTTCCCTTTCATCCATCCTACTTCAATTGCCATCCCCCACTAGTAATCTCTAATCTGCTTTCTAGCTCTGTGAATTTGCTATTTCTAATCATCTAACCATAACATTTTTATCCATATATGTCTTGCTTATTTCACAGAGAATAATGTTTTTGAGGTTATTCCCTGTTGCAGCATGTCTCATAATTTCATTTTTGTCTCACACATGAATAATATTCCATTGTATACATATATACCACATTTTGCATATTCATCCTTCAGTTGGTGGATACTTGGATTGCTTCCATCTTTTGGCAATTGTGAATAATGCTGCTATGAACATCAGTGTGCATATAAATGTTCAAGTTCCTGCTATCGATTTATTTTGGGTTTATACCTAGTAGTGGATTACTGGGTCATATGGTAATTCTATGTTTTCTGAGGAACTGCCAAACCATCTTTCACAGTGGCCGTACCATTTTATATTCCCACCAATAATGAACAACTGTGACTATTTTGCCTTATCCTTTCCAACACTTGTTATTTTCTGTTGCTAATTTTCTTTTGATAGTATCCATCTTAGTGGGCATGAAATGATTTATCATTGTGATTTTGCTTTGCATTTCCCTAAAGGCTAATGATGTTAAGCATCTTTTCATGTGTTTTTTGACCAGTTGTATTTCTTCTCTGGAGAGGTATCTAAGTCTTTTGCCCATTTTTTAATTGGGTTGTTTCTTTTTGTTGTTGAGTTGTAGGATTTCTGTATATACTTTGGATATTAAACCCTTATTGGATATGTGGTTTCCAAATATTTTCTCCCATTCTGTAAGTTCTTTTCTTCCATTTGCAGTCCTTTGCAAACACAAAAGTTTTTAATTATGATGAAGTCCCTTTTATCTATATTTTCTTTTGTTACTCATGCTATTGTATAAAGTCTAGGAAGCCACTGCTTAACACAAGGCCCTGAATATGCTTCTGTATGTTTTCTGCTAGGAATTTTATAGCTTGGGTTATTATATTTAGATTATTTTTCTATTTTGAGTTGATTATTGTTTAGGATTGAGGTAGGGGTTCACCTTCATTCTTTTTCATATGGATATCCAGTTTCCCCAGCATCATTTGTTGAAGATGCTATTCTTTTTTCCATTTGAGTAGACTGGAGTTCTACTCAGTTTGATAAAATCAATTAGCCCATGTCAAAAATCAATTGGCCAATATCTTAAAACTTGAACTTCTGTGTGAGACTAAAGGGAGAGATGTTTATTTGGTGCAAAAATTATATTTTGGGTAGTGCATTTTCTAATTTAACTTGTATGGTGAGTTTAGTTGAACACCATAAGTGAAGTGAATCTTGAATAGGGCATAAAATTTTGTTGGTTTGTCCAGGTTAATGTGATGCCCCAATAAATCCCAGAGTGATTTGAACAGTGAATAAAGAAGTATTTTCAGGGTCTCCTTAAGGGAATGGGGAGAAAGGGGGAAAGATTCAACTTACCCATTTGGAGAATTTCTGATACTCTCATAAGCAGTGGGGACAACCAAATCAATAAGCTCAGCCCCCAATCTTGGGGTTTGCCCCCATGAAACTCATTCCTGCAAAGGATAGGCTAAGCCTACTTAAAATTAGATAAGAGTCACCCCCAGAGAACCTCTTTTGTTTCTCAGATATGGCCTCTCTATCTCTAAGCTGAAATGGCAAGCGAACCCATTTGCTCCCCCACCATGTGCGACACGACTCCCAGGGGTGTAAACCTCTCTGGCAACATGGAACAAAAACCTGGGATGAGCTGGGACCTGGCATCAAGGGATTGAGAAAACCTTCTTGACAGAAAGGGGAAAGAGAGAAATGAGAAAAAAATAAAGTGTCAGTGGCTGAGAGATTTCAGAATTGAGAGGTTATCCTGGAGGTTATTCTTACACATTATATAGATGTGCCTTTTTAGTTTATGGTGAATTTGAGTGACTAAAGGGAAGTATCTGAAACTGTAGAGCTGTGTTCCAGAAGCCTTGTTTCTTGAAGAAGATAAAACGTTTACGATGTAACTGTGTGATTGTGAAAACCTTGTGTCTGATGCTCATTTTATCTAGGAATGGACAGATGAGTAAAAAATATGGACAAGAAATAAATAATAGGTGGAACAAATGTTAAAAGAAATTGAGTAGATTGAAACACTAGTGGACAATGAGAGGGAGGGGTAACAGGCATGGTATATATGAGATTTTTTCTTTTTTCTTTCTTTTGCTGGAGTGATTCAAATGTTCAAAAATTATCATGGTGATGAATATACAACTATATAATGATATTGTGAGCCATTGATTTTATACTGTGTATGGAATGTTTGCATGTTGTTCTAGTTTGCTAGCTGCCGGAATGCAATATACCAGAAATGGAATGACTTTTAAAAGGGGAATTTAATAAATTGCTAGTTTATAGTTCTAAGGCTGAGAAAATGTCCCAATTAAAACAAGTCTATAGAAATGTCTAATCTAAGGCATCCAAGGAAAGATACCTTGATTCAAGAAGGGCGATGAAGTTCAGGGTCTCTCTCTTAAGTGGAAGGGCACATGGTGAGCACAGTCAGGGTTTCTCTCTCATCTGGAAGGGCACATGGCGAACACGGCGTCATCTGCTAGCTTCTTCTCCTGGCTTCCTGTTTCATGAAGCTCCCCAGGAGGCATTTTCCTTCTTCATCTCCAAAGGTCACTGGTTGGTAGACTCTGCTTCTCATGGCTGTGTCATTCTGCTCTGCTCTCTGAATCGCTCTCATTCTCCAAAATGTTTCTGCTTTTATAGGACTTCAGAAACTAATCAAGACCCAACTGAATGGGTGGAGACATGTCGTCACGTAATCCACCTTAACAACCACAGTATTGAATAGGGATTATTCTGCCTTTACAAAATGGGATTTGATTAAAACATGGCTTTTCTAGGGGACACACATCCTTTCAAACCAGCACATTCCACCCTCTGGACCCTAAAAAGACATGTTTTCCCCATATACAAAATACATTAATTTCATAACAATATCAGAAAACTTTGAAGTATTTCAGTAATGATTAAATGCAATACAAGATTAAAACCAGTACAAAGTCTCATCAAAATTAGAAAACTCACAACAAGTTATTTGCTGCTAACATTCAAAGGAAGAACAGTCATAGGATACATATACACATTCCATAGGGAGGAAGGAACACAGGGGTCACCGGACCCATAGTTTCGAAAACCCACAGGGCATAGTCCATTAGATTTCAAAGTCTGAGAATCATTTATATTCAGGGCTTCTGAAAGCGGCAGCCCCACCCCTTCCAAGGGCCTATGCAGAGGCCTGCCTCTCTCCAAACGCAACCTTGGGGGACACTGGGGAGACCACCTTTTTCTCGGCTCCACCCTCTCCAAGCATCGGGGCTGCACCTGGGCTCTCTGCCTTCTCCAGGGCACATGCTCAACCCCTCCATGTGGTGGCAGCCAGACTCTCCCTAAACCCCAAGGAATGTGCTTCACCTTCTCCAAGGCCAGAAGTGGCATGACTCTTCCACTGCAACCAGATGGAGGGCCCATCCTCTAACCTCTCCATGGGCTTGGGTGGGTCCACTCTCCTGGCCTGAGGCTTCTTGACTTCAGACCTCAGCCTCAGAGGTTTTGCCTCTGAAGTTATTTTTCCTTCATTGTGGCCCTTCTCTGAACCCCTCAGTCCAGACTGGCAGAGGCTCTGTTTATAAAGCTCCCATAGCACTACTGTTGGCTTTCTATGCAGTAGCATTGGATCATGTTCATCAGACATAAGGAGTTTCCACAGATCCTTCCTGGATAACTCTATGTCCAATCCTGGCTTTCTCTGAAATGGCTGGTTGGTTCCACACTTGGTTAAATCTTCACACAGGGCACTATTCTCTGGGGTCTCCCATTCTGGAGCCCCAGAATTTTTCAGAACATCAATTTCTGAGTTTTTTGCTCCCAAGAGTTCTGTTCTCAGCTTATCTCTTTCCTGTCGTATTTCACTATAAGCTGCGAGGAGAAACCAGGTGGCACCTTCCACATTTACTTTGGAAATCTCTTCTGCTAAATATCCAAGTTCATGGCTTTTAAAATCAGCCTTCCAGCCAAAGCCACTCGTCAATTTTGCCAAATTATCTGCCATTTTAAAACAAGGGTCACCGTCCTTCCAGTCTGCAATAGCACACGTCTCATTTATGTCTAGAGCTTGGTCAGGGGTATCTTTAGAGTCCACGTTTCTACCAACAGCCTCTTCAAAGCATTCTAGGCCTTCTCTATCAAATTTCTCACAACTCTTCCAGAATCTTCCCTTTATCCATTTAAAAAGCCATTCCAACATGTTCAGTATTTGCAAACTGCAGCAGCACCCCATTCCTGGTACCAAGTTGTATTAGTTAGGGCTCTCTAGAGAAACAGAATCATCAGGGAACACTCACAAATATAAAATTTATAAAAGTGTCTCACATGACCTTGGGAATGCAGAGTCCCAAATCCACAGGGCAGGCTGTGAAGCCAATGACTGAAGTACCTGAAACTGCAGAGCTGTGTTCCAGTAGCCTTGTTTCTTGAAGAAGAGTGTATGAAGATAAAAACATTTATGATAAAACCGTGTGGTTGTGAAAACCTTGTGTCTAATGTTCCTTTTATCTAGGGATGGACAGATGAGTAAAAAAATAAAAATATGGATAAGAAATAAATAATAGGTGGAACAAATGTTAAAAGAAATTGAGTAGATTGAAATACTAGTGGATAATGAGAGGGAGAGGTAACAGGCATGGTATATACAAGATTTTTTCTTTTTTCTTTCTTTTGCTGGAGTGATTCAAATGTTCAAAAAATTATCATGGTGATAAATACATAACTACGTAATGATATTGTGAGCCATTGATTGTATACCATGTATGAAATGTTTCCATGTCAGGAATGTTTTGTATATTTTTGTTAAATTTTGCAATAAAAATATTAAAATAAAAAAATCATCTGGTCATAGGTGTGGGGGCTTATTTCTAAAATCTCAATTTGATGCCATTTGTCTATGTGTCTTTTTTATGTCAGTACCATGCTATTTTGATAACTGTAGCTTTATCATAAGCTCCATTCCTCTTTTTCAAGATGTTTGGGGCTATTTGGGGCCCCTTAACCTTCCAAAAATTTGATGATTGACTTTAACCTTTCTGCAAAGAAGGCTGTTGGAATTTTGATTGTGATTGCATTGAATCTGTAAATCACTTTAGGTGGAATTGACATGTTAACAATATTTTGTATTTCAATTCATGAACACAGAATACCCTTCCATTTATTTAGGTCTTCTGTGATTTCTTTCAGTAATATTTTGTAGTTTTCCATGCACAATTCTTTACATCCCTGGTTAAATTTATTGCTAGATATATTTTATTGTTTTAGTTTCTACTAAATGTATTTTTAAAATATTTGTGTTCAGAGTGTTCATTACTCGTGTATAGAACCACTACTGATTTTTGCATATTGATCTAGTATATTGCTACTTTGCTGAATTCATTTAAGCTCTAGTAGCTTTGTTATGGATTTTTCATAATTTTCTATCTATCCATCATATGATCTTTATAAAGAGAAAGTTTTACTTCTTCCTTTCCAAATGATGCTTTTTATTTCTTTTTCTTGCCTAATTTCTCTGGCTACAACTTCCCAATAAAATGCTGAATTACATTAGTGTCAGTGGGTATCCTGTTTTGTTCTTGGCCTTAAAGAGAAGGTGTGCCAGTTTGAAGGTACTATGTACCCCAGAAAAGCCATGTCTTTTAATTCTCATTGAATATTGCTGGGTGGGATTTTTTTTATTGTTTCCATGGAGATGTGACCTACCCTTTCAAGATGAGATTGCTTACTGGAGCCCTTTAAGAGAGAGCCATTTTGGAAAAAGCTCAAGAACCAGCAGAACCAACAGAGCTCTCATAGCCAGAGACCTTTGGAGATGCATAAAGAAAACACCCACAGAGAAGCCATTGAAGAAATCTGGAGAGGAAGCTAGCAGATGTTTCTGTGTGCCTTTCCAGCTTACAGAGAAACCCTGAACATCACTGGCCTTCTTGAGCCAAGGTATCTTTCCCTGGATGCCTTAGTTTGGACATTTCCATAGCCTTGCCTTAATTTGAACATTTTCATGGCCTTAGAATTGTAAACTTGCAACTTAATAGACTCCCTTTTTAAAAAGCCATTCAATTCCTGGCATATTACATTATGACAGCTTGCAAACCAAAACAGAAGGCTTTCAGTCTTTCATCATGGAGTATGATGTTTGCTGTGGGTTTTTCATATATATCCTTTATCATGTTGAGGAAGTTTCCTTCTATTCCTAGTTTTCTAAGTATCATTATAAAAAGCAGTTCTAGATTTTGTCAAACATCTTTTCTGCATCAATTGAAATAATCATGTGTTTTTTCCCTTTGTTTTATTAATGTGATGTATTACATTATTGATTTTCTTATGTTGAACCATTCTTGCATACCTGGGATAAACAAATACTCCTTGATAATGGTGTGCTGTTGCATTCAGTTTGCTAATATCTTGTTGAAGATTTTTACACCTATTTCAGAAGGGATATGGGATGTAATTTTCTTTTCTTATGATGTCTTTATCTACCTTTGGTGTTAAGGTGACATTGGTCTCATAGAATGAGTTTGGTGGTGTTCTCTCCTCTTCAGTTTTTGGGAAACATTTAAAAAGGATTGATGTTAATTCTTCTTGGGACGTTTCTGCTAAAATTCACCAGTGAAGCCATCTGGCCCTGGGCTTTTCTTTATTGAGAGGTTTTGATGATTGATGCAATCTCTCTACTTGTTACTGGTCTGCAAAGATATATTTCTTCTTGAGTCAGTGTAGGTAGTTTGTGTGTCTCTAGGAATTTGTCCATTTCGTTGAGGTTCTCTAATTGTTGGCATACAGTTGTTAATTATATCCTTTTTAAATCATTTTTATTTCTGTGGTGTCAGTAGCAATGTTCTCCCTTTCATTTCTGATTTTAATTATTTCTGTCCTCTCTCTTTTTTTGTTAGTCTAGTTAAAGTTTTGTCAATTTTACTGATCTTTCCAAAGAACCAATTTTTTGTTTTACTGAGTCAATTTTTTAAAATCTCTATTTCATTTAACTCTGCTCTAATCTTTGTTGTTTCCTTCCTACTGCTCATTTTGGAGTTAGTTTGCTCTTCTTTTTCTAGATCATCCAGTTGTAAGGCTAGGCCTTTGATTTAAGATCTTTCTCCTTCTCCTTCTCCTTCTTTTTTTGCTTGGGCAGACACTGGGAATTGAACCCAGGTCTCTGGCATTCTTCCTTTTTAATGTAATAATTTAGATCTATAAGTTTCCCTCTGAATTCTGCTTTTGCAGAATCCTTTAAACTTTGTCATGTTGTATTTTATTTTCATTTGTCTCAAGATATTTCCTTATTTCCCTATGATTGCTTCTCTGATTCATTGATTATTTAAGAGTGTGTTAATTTTCACCTATTTTTGAATTTTCCAATTCTCCCTCTGCTACCGATTTTTAACTTTATTCCATTATGGTTGGACAAGATACATTGCTTTGATTTCAGTATTTTTTTAATGTATTGAGACTTGTTTTGTGACCTAAAATATGATCTATCCTGGAGAATGATCCATGCACACTAGAAAGGCTTTGTATTCTGTTGGAGTTGAATGAAGAATTCTACATATATGTTAGGTCTAGTTAGTTTATAGTATTGTTCAAATCTTCTATTTCCTTTTTCATCTTTTATCTAGATGTTCTATCCATTATGAAATTTATGTATTGAAGTCTCCTAATATAAATGTAGAACCATCTATTTTTTCCTTCAAATCTGTCAGTATTTGCTTCATATTTTGGGGGCTCTGTTATTAGGTGCATATATATTTATAATTGTTAGGCTTTTTTGTTGAATTGACTACTTTATCAGTGCATATTGACCTTCTTTGTCCCTCAGTTTTGTTTCTGTTTTTGTTTTTTTCACATGGGCAGGCACCGGGAAACGAACCCAGGTCTCTAGCATGGCAGGCAAGAACTCTGCCACTGCGCCACCATGGCCTGCCCTGTCCCTCAGTTTTTTACTTTAAGTTCATTTTATCTGATATTAGGATAGCTATCCCAGCTGTCTTTCAGTAATTATTTGCATGGTATATATATATATATATATTCCATCTTCTTACTTTTAGCCTCCATGTGTCTTTGAATTTAAGGTGAGTATCTTGTAAACAACATATAATTGGGTTATGCTTTTTAAATCTGTTCTGCCAATCTCTGCCTTTTGACTGGAAAGCTTAATCCATTTACATTTAAAATAAGCATTGAAAATACAGGAATCTCTTCTGCCATTCTGCTATTTAGTCTTTTTAACTCTTATACCTTTCTGTCCCTCGATTTTTCAGTTAATGCCTACTTCACTTTTTTTGTAGCATACAATTTTGTCTCTTCTCATTTCCTTTTTTTTCTTTTTTGCATTTTTTTATTTGAATTTTTTAATTTTATTTTTTCCTTCTCATTTCCTTTTGTATATATTTTATTTGTGGTTACTATGGTGCTTAAATTTAACATCCTAACTTTATACTGGTTGTGTTGATGTGACAGTAATTTAACTTCAGTAGCATACTCAAACCCTCTGTCTCCCCTCCCCACCTTTTTGTTGTACTAGCTACAAATTATATCTTTATACATTGTTTGTCTAAAACCTAGATTTATCAGTCCTTTTTATACGTTTGAAGTTTGGCAACAATATGAAGTAAAAAGTGGAGCTAAATCCACAAAATATAATGCAATTGTTCTGGCAATAACATTCATCCATGTTGTTATCTTCACTGGATGTGTTTATTTATTTTTGCTGCTTTCATTAATTGTCTAGAGTCCTTTCCTTTCAATCCTTTAACATTGCTTGTAGAGCAGGCCTAGTGGTGATGAATTCCCTAACCTTTTTAAAAAATCTGGGAATGTCTTTATCTCTCCCTCATTTGAGGAACAGTCACACTGAATATAATGGTGTTGCTTGGCACTTGTTTTCTTTCAAAACTTTAAATATTTTGTCTCATTGCTTTCTTGCTTCTGTGGTTTCTGGTGAGAAATCAGCACTTAATCTTATTGGTAATCCTTTGTACATAACATGTTGCTTTTGTCTTTCAGCTTTCAGAACTCTCTCGTTGTCATTTGACCATTTGACTAGTTGTGTCTGGATGGAGGTCTCTGAATTTATCATGTTTGGGGTTTCCTGGGCTTCTTGAATATGCATATTTTTGTCTTTTGTTAAATTTGGGAAGTTTTCTAACATTATTACTTTGAATATACTTTTTGCCCCTTCTTCTCTTTTTTCTCCTTCTGGGATTCCATAATACATATATTGGTATGCTTGATTATGCTCCACTGTTCTCTTAGGCTTTATTCATTTATCTAAATTATTTTTTCTATTTGTTTCTCAGCCTCATTCATTTCAAATTCTAGTCTTTGTGTTCATCAATTCTTTCTTTTTCCAGTTGCAGTATACTATTGAAACCTTCTAAGGAATTTTGCTTTCCAATTACTGTGATCTTCAACTCCAGTATTTCTGAATGATTCCTTTTTTCTTTTCAATTATTTTTTATTGTGAAAAATAACATATATTTAAAAAGGGCAATACTTAATTTTAAATTGGTTTATGAAACTTCCTGTACAAACACAGGTTTTACAATTATATGGATACTTTATTTAAATATGCCTATGGTTAAGCTAAAATACCATTTTTTGGTATATTGTTTGGTTTCTTAAAAAAAAAAAAGGCCTTCATCAACAAGATTATTTTTAGAACATTTGCATCAGATCAGAAAAAGAAATTAGAAGAACAAAGAAAAAAACTCATACATCCCACACCCTTTAGCCCTCCCTTTCATTTAGTATAAACTATTGATGATTTTGTGAGCCATTGATTGTACACCAGGTATGAACTGTATGTGTGTGAAGATTTTTCAATAAAAGCATTTTTTTAAAAAGGCAACAAATTTCAAAGCACACCACAACAATTGGTTGTAGAACAAATTTCAGAATTTGATATGGGATACAAGTCCACAATTTTAGGTTTTTACTGATAGCTATTCCAAGACACTGGACACTAAAAGAAATATCAATATAATGATTCAACAGTCATACACATTTGTTAAATTCTATCTTCTCTATTATAAATCCACCTTCTTCTTTGATCTTTTTTCCAATCTTTAAGGATATTTGGGCTATGCCCACCATAACTTTTTGATGTTGGAAGAGGCTGTCAGTACTATGGGATGGGGGATGGAACTAGTTGATGTTCTGGAGAAGTTGGCCCCTCTAGGTTTCAGGACTTAATATGGCCTAGGAACCCTTCTGGAGGTTGTAGGTTTCTGGAAAGTAATCACAGTGTATGGAGACTTTGAGAATCTCATATAAAGCCCTAGGTGTTGTTTAAGGTTGGGAAGAATGATGTCGTTTGGGGTTTTGCAAACCATTATAGCAGCAATATCTAGCTGAAGCCTGCATAAGAGTAGCCTCCAGAGTAGCCTCTCAAATCTATTTGAACTCTCTCAGCCCTAATACCTTATTTGTTACAATTATTTCCCCCCTTTTGGTCAGGAAAGAATTGTTGGTCCCATGGTGTCAGGGCCAGGCTCTTCCCTGGGAATCATATCCCACGTAGCCAGGTGGATACATTCACCCCTGGATGTCATGTCCCATGTAGTGGGGAGGGTAATAATTTCAGTTGCAGAGCTGGGCTTAGAGAACGAGAGGCACTTCTGAGCAACAAAAGAGGTCCTCTGGAAGTACTCATTACTATATGTAAGCTAAACTTCTCTGCTACATAAATAAGCTTCACAAGAGCAAGCGTCACAATCAAGGGCTTGGCTTATTGACTTGGGAGTCCCTAATGTTTGAGACAGTAACAGGGGTTTCTCCGGTGATAAAATTAAATAGTTCCA
>PVIY010024273.1:0-38270 GCA_004026745.1 Myrmecophaga tridactyla | reverse complement strand
CTAAGTTCATACTCTACTAACCCCACCTGATTTATTAAGAATATCAGTACCTTACTGTGTCCTGTAACCTCTTCTAGAGACATCTAAGTGTTTAATACCTGTTGGTAAGTTTGTGTGTTCAGTCAATTTATTGTTTTGTTACTTAAATATATTAAGTGCTTAATGTCTGTTTCGATTTGTTATTTAATATGTTTCTGCATCTGAATTAGTCAAATTTTCCTAATTGGTTCCCTCTCAAAAGTATTTCAGTGTTTCTGTTTCTTGTGTAATTAAGTTTCTATTTGCATTCATCTATCTGTTTAATGTATAGTCTCACACCTCTGAATGATAATAGCAAATAAGAAAAATCTTTAAAAGAATCAAAAGAGAAAAAACCCTCTGAGAGACAAAATTCAGAAACCTTAATTTCAGCAATGGTATAGTGTTGTTAGTCATAGTTTTAATTATTCTTAAAAAGCTACAGATCATAGAAACAACCAAATTATCAGTTGTACTATTTTGCTCTAATGCTTCTCTAAAAGTACATGTAGTCAGAAGTCAGAGCTCCATCTGTGACGAGGAAAAACTTTGAAAGGCAGGACGAATACATATAATCTGTTAATTAATATAACTCTGATAAATGTGTAAAAGTGAAACAGAACAAATGCTCTGCCACGGTTTGTTAGTATAAAACAACTCTCTGTTTTTATTTCTAAAAATAGCTTCATTTCAAATGCTTATAAAAATTAAAGTTCAGATTATAAACTTTAATTGTTATCTTTAAATTCTAAAATGCTTTACTCTTTGTATAAGGTAGTAGTTCCCTGGAACTTTAGTGTCTATGTGACACCTGAAGATTTAGGTCTTCAACTCTGAAGGTCAGCACAGGCCCATACAGCAACTGTTTAAAGTTGCAACTGAAAAAGATCAAACTCTGATTAAAGATGTAATGA
This sequence comes from Myrmecophaga tridactyla, assembly GCA_004026745.1. Lineage (NCBI taxonomy): Eukaryota > Metazoa > Chordata > Mammalia > Pilosa > Myrmecophagidae > Myrmecophaga > Myrmecophaga tridactyla. The sequence continues at coordinate 37,338 of PVIY010024273.1, read as the reverse complement.
ATCTGGTTAAAACTAAGGTAAATCAATATACAGGGTGTGCCAGTTTGAAGCTATTATGTACCCCAGAAAAGCCATGTCCTTTAATCCTCATTCAATATTGCTGGGTGGGACTTTTCTGATTGTTTCCATGGAGATATGTCTCTACCCATTTAAGGTGGGTTTGCTTACTGGAGCCCTTTAAGAGGGGACCATTTCGGGAAAAGCTTTAGAACAACCAGAACCAACAGAGCCCACACAGCCAGAGACCTTTGGAGATGAAGAAGAAAAACGCCCCCAGAGGAGCCTCATGAAATAAGAAGCTGGGAGAGAAAGCTAGCAGACATCACCATGTGCCCTCCCAGCTGATAGAGAAACCCTGAACTTCATTGGCCTTTCTTGAGTGAAGGAGATAACCTCTTGTGGGTCCCTTAATTTGGACATTTTCACAGCCTTAGAATTGTAAACTTGCAACTTAATAAATCCCCCTTTTTTAGAAGTGTTCTATTTCTGGTATATCGCATTTTGGCAGCTTCCAAACTAGAACACAGGGTAAAGAATAATATTGTCTGTATTTTAAAGCTTTAACTTTTGTGTGGGATAAAAAGGAAAATCTTAATTTTGTCCAAAATTAAAAATTTGTTGCTCAAATGTGATCGCTCTCTAAACCAAACTTTGAACTTCTCCCCAACGTGGGACATAATCTCCAGGGGTATAAGCCTGGCCCTGGCATCATGGGACATAACTAGCCCTGGCATCATGAGATGTAAATTCCAAGGAAGAGCGTGGCCCTGGTATCATGGATTAACTGACCAAAAGGGCGAGAAGAAACAAGAGTTTCAACGGCTAAGAAATTTCAAATAGAGTCTAGAGGTCATTCTGGAGGTTACTCTTATGTAGTTTCAGCCAGATATTGCAAATTGCCACAATACAGCAACCCCCAACCAACAGTGTACCTGGAAATCCAGGAAAATATCCTGTGGTCTATCAAATTTTACTTAAGTTTCTTTTTCAGAGACTTAAAACCTCCAGATTGTTCCAACACCAGAAAAGCTCTGAAGCCCAAGAATAACCACCAGTTTCATCGTATCCTCCCTTTACCCTTTTAATGACAACACCCCTTTTCAGCTTTGACGCAGTTAAACAGTCATCGCCCAAATATCCCTCATTTCAAAGCCCTGTCTCTTAAAACTCTTAACTGGCTTTATTCACAGAACTGTTCAAACAACAACAAATCAGGCTATCAGCAACATTTCACTGCTGGTTCAGGGCAGTACCAGCCACTGCCCTGTAACAAAATGTGTGAACAGCTCTATGTCTCTCCACCCCTCACTAACTAGAAGCAGATACAGAAAACAGACCTTCATGCTTCAGCATCCCAAAAGTTAAAAGGAGGAAAACCTCATGGTTCTCCTGGCTTATCCTGATCCCCACCCCACTAATAACTCTTCTAATATCGGAAAGTCTCTATATCATGTGACTCTAGCATATTTTATTCAGTCTATAGTCCATAATGTTACTCAAAGCCTCATGGAAAGCATTCTTCTGTTGTGAGTTCAGTACCAGCCTCTCCCTCCCAAAACACCCCCCTTTACCTCAGCACCAGGGAGGAAGTAAACCAAACCCCTCATGTCGACCCTTAACAGCAAGAAGCAGCTAGAACGAACTTTACCTCCTTTCCTTGCCCTCCCTCCTTGGCCTGACCCAATAGTCCCACCCATGATGTAGTTAGCCCTTAACAGACATTCCCACGCAGCAGTTCCATGACGCCTAGCCCTTAACAAACATTCCCACGCAGCAGTTCCACGATGCCTAGCCCTTAACAGACACTCCCACGCAGCAGTTCCATATCTGATCCTATACCCGCCGTCCAACAGCTGCCTCTGCCCTCCAGCAGTTACAGCCCTGCATGACTGCAGCGTTGTTTAACTTTTCACCCCACCCAGACCCTCAGGTATAAAGATCCTTTAATGGCTTCCCTGGTGGGCTGAAGTCTGACTTCAGACCCCCACCATGCCAGTGCCTGAATAAATTCCTTTACCTGTGATCAGTATGCCTCTGAGACTTCTCAAACCTAACACGGCCCATGCAGCAAGGGCCTGTGAGTGAGCCATCTGGAGTGGGGGACTGTAGCCCCCTAAACTAGCCTTCAGATGACCGTATCCTCTGCCAATCCTGACTTCAGCCACCCTAGAAACCCAGGGCCAGTATCCCTCCCTTAAGGGGCTCCTTAATTCCTGATCCATAGAAACTATGCGGCAATCTCAATGTCTATTATTTAAAGTATTGAGGCTTAAGGTAATTTGTTATGCAGCAGTAGATAACTCATACAGAGAGGAAGCTGCCCTGTTTTGTTCTGTCATGAGCCAAGAGTTTCTAGAGTGAGGATTCAGTGGCATAAACACAATGAATGGACACCCTTAAACTCCCTGATCAGAGGAGGAAGTTTCTAGAACACCCAACCCAGCCCTTCCAGTGCCACAGAACTTCTTATCCTGGGCAATCCCTACGTTTACAGGTGGGGCCCAAACACTGGAGAGTGGAAGCAGTGTGATGGCAACTGGGGGTGGTTGAAAGGACCTGGAGGCCAGAAAAGTGGCTCAAATTCTGGCTGCTCCACTGGCTCCCATGGCCGCAGGTATGCTCTTTGGCCTCTCTGAACTGCAATGTCCAAACACTAACATTTCCTGCACAGAGCCGTTGTGAGAATTCAAAAGGTCACACGTTTGAGTGGAGCTGCTGCCCCAGCTGCGGGATGCTTCCTAACTTCTGGCTGCCTGGAGTGCTGATTGCCACCTCGGCATCTTACACTCCTCTCGAGGCTTTTAGAACTTCAACTGTAAAAATGGGCAGAATTTTCCTTGATCGTATTGATGGTCCCCAATTGTTCTCTCATGCAAACTGTGCTACGATCCTGACCAACTGCTCAGAACTCATTTCCACTCGTTTCACAGGTGCCACTGGCAGAGCATTTCTTTTCAACAAGGTGGTTAATCTGCAATACAGTGAAGCTCAAGACTGGGTCACGCTCGCTGGCTGCCGTGCGGTTTGAGATGTGAGCTGTGAAAACTGCAATAGCAAACTGGGTTGGGTCTATGAGTTTGCCCTCAGAGACAGCCAGCTTTATAAGGAAGGTCGTGAGATTCTAGAACAAGCTCTAGTTCGAAGAGTGAGGGCTTTACGGAGCACATGCCATCTGTTAACTCTGGAAGAAAAAGATAAATACCATCTTTTCCCACGCCTCCTTTACAGAAAATGAGTATCTACTTATGTACACTATCACCTTAGCATCAGAGTCAGGTTCATGAACTGTGGGACAAGAAGTTGGTGAGAATCTAAGATGGAATCTTTCTTTTGTCTCTCTCTTTTTTTTTTTTTTTTAATTTTCTATTTTCCATTCAATGGCTGTGTGTAGAGAGAGTCTGCTGATGCTGTTATTTTTTTCTCCCTATGTTTACATCTTGAGGCAGAAAAGTCTTCAGCCACATCGTGTGCTATGTGAGGAAAAGATCTACCATTAGAGTGAAAAACAGTGTAATCCACGCAAATTTTGAGAGGAAAATATGTCAAGAGAATGTTTGTAAAACTTATTCGGGCTTCACTTTAAAACTTAAAAAAAAAGCATAACAGAGAAGATAGGATTTAACAAATGAGTATGAACTGCTGAATCAGTATATTGCTATTTCTTTTAGTCTCCGGTGTCTTGGAGCAGCTAGAAGGAAAAATCTGAAATTGTGGAACTGTAACCTATACCAAATTTTAAAATCTGTTCTATAACTACTAGTTAAAATGTCCTTGGAAATTTATTGCTTTTTGGATATATGTTCTATTTCACAATAAAAAAAAGTATAAAAAGAAAAAAGAACGTGACCTTTTCTGGAGTATATGACAACTTCAGACCATCACAGAGAGCACTGGGTAATCCTGGCACTGAATAACTTATACGGTAAGTTGAAAAAGATAAATATATATATTAATTATGTATGTAAGTGTGTATGTATGTATATGCATTGTGTATAACAATAAATGAAAGAATGAACAAAAAGAAAAAAAACCAGTTATTTCCCCTGATTTGCTAGCTTTAGCGAAGAGATGAGAATTTGTAACCAGCACTAAAGCTTCAGTGTTATGGTGGCTTGTGCCAGCCACTCTGCCATACTCTTCTTGGAGATGAACCAAAGCCCCATAGCCCATTCTTCTTGTTAGTTTTGACTCAAAGATGTCACCATTCCTATTTGTCACCACATAATTAGTGTTGATTGGAAAGTTTTTCTGAAATGGGGCAGAACTGGTGGCTGTCTTTTCTTCCCCCTTGTAACTTTAGCATAGTAATATAAATAAAGTAATAGTTGGATGTTTTTGGTCCTGTGTTACTTATAAAATCACTTTTTAAAAGAGAGGAGTATTTGATAAGTAATTTTCATAGTAGTAAGTGTTTCTAAGCTAAATTGATGATGTATAAGATATTATTGTCTTTAAATTAAAGCACACTGGATGCACAGGAGGTTCAGTGGTAGAATGCTTGCCTTCCATGCGGGAGACCTGGGTTCAATTCCTGGACCATGCATCCCAAAAATTAATTAATTAATTAACTAATTAAAGCATACCGTCTAAACCCCATGGTGTTGCATTTAGAAAACAGGTGAAGGGAATGTCAATGTGCACTCATGCAGGAAGCATTGAACCTGCATGTGTTTTTTTTTGCTTGGGCAGGCACCGGGAATCGAACCCGGGTCTCCAGCATGGCAGGCTGCATCTGTTTTTTAAAAGAAGGGGGGAAATGAAGCAGCCCATCTAAAAATACAACTTTAAAAGCATTTAATCCTTTCCCCCTCAGTTTCTTTTTGATTTTGAGCCTGTAGGGCTAGTAGTTTCATGAAAGACCAGATCTTGCTCATTAGCATTATTTTTTAAGATCTCCCCTTCCAGATACTGAAATTGAAATTGTGCCCGGTCCCCTCCGTGGAAAAGGATCAAATTTGACTCAAGATGTTATTTTAGCCCCAAATTTATGACATTAAGGTTTTAAAATGTAAATGTTTCTTTATCCAAGTACTTTTAGATATTCTAGTATTTGCTTCTGGCGGAATAAACAGCATTAAGATTGGCTAATAATTTAAATGAGTGAATGGGATTTTGAGTGTTCATTTTCTAGGTCTTTGTTTAGAAAGGAAATTTGCCTCAATTTAATTAGTGAAATCTTCCTGTCTTTGAGATTAGAATTGACTTCTGAGTACAGTTAAAGTTACGTTCCTCTTATTTGCCTTTGGGTTCTTTTGGTTAGAGGCATAGGTCTCTGCTTAAGTAAGTATACTACCCCATTTGAGATAAGTGGACACAGATTGGTCTTATCCTCCTTTTACCAATGATTAAATCTTCAAGCATTAAGAAACTGCGGTTTATTTCCATTCGTTTGCTTATCTGGACTTCAACTGGATGCAGATTCCTAGTAGCAGGCCTTACCTACAGCACTGTGTGCATATGCTCTAGCAATAAAGTATATTTTCTCTTGTGGGGGAAGCAAATGTCCACACATTTATTCTTCTGGTAGGCGGTGTGGGGACATGGGACAGCCCTAACAGTGTGGCCACCGGGCCTGGATTCTAATTCTAGACATGTGGCCTTAGCCATTCACGGGACCTCTCAGAGCCTCAGCTTTGCCCTCTGCAAATGAGCACAAAAACCCTACTCGGGGCTGCTGGGACAACTCAGCACGTGCCCTGCACAACGCAGGGGACCGAGTGAGCCACGGCAGGCTGATCTCCCCAGTGGGTAGGAGCGCTGGCGTGGGCCATCTGGATGGGACGCTGGCCCTACTGCTCCTTGCTGAATGAAACAGGACACTGAGCTTTAGTGTCCATGCCAGGAAAATGGACTTGACCTGAGAGATGCAGGTGCCCGGCACACGTGAACCTCGGGTAAACATTGGCTATTCACATTCCATGCTCCAGACCAGTCCTGAACCCCTAACCCGATGGGGGGACCCCGACTAGGTCCTCTTTCAGCCTCAACGGCTCTACCAGGTGCAGCCAGGATCCTGGGGCTACCTGTCCACCCACAGGGCAGGGCTTGTGACCCTTGTGACCCACTCCCCGAAGGGGTCTCCAGATGCAGCAGCGAGGAGGCCCCTCGGAGGCCTCACCTGCCCCTGCGGCACCGAGGTGAAGCCGAGCTTCCGGTAGGAGATGAGAGAGTTCTTCATGGTGTTCACCGTGAAACCGTAGAACGAGGTCTTGGTGCCCACGTCGCGTTCAAAGCCTTTGATCACAGCGCCATTGAGTCTGGGCCGAGACAGGGGCCCATCAGGCTCTTGGCGGCGACACCATGCCGTCTGTTCCCGCGGCCCTCCCCTCAGCCCCCCGGGCCCGCCCCGGCCCCGGCCCCTGTCCGGACGCTCCCTCTGCGCGCCCGCTGCTCCCTGCCACATGGGTGGTCCGGCCCCGGCGGCTGCTGGCGTCCGGGTCCCCCGGGCACGCGGACGGCGACGTGCTGGCTCCAGGGCCTGCTGCATTGGCCTTGGCCCAGGCCCGCCCTCCCCTGCGGCTGCTGAACCTCGAAGGCCCGGCTGAGGCCAGCCCCCTGGCCCCGCCCCAGCCCAGGACCCGCCCCAGCCCCGCCCCCAGCCCCGCCCCGGCCCCGGGCCCCGCCCCGCCCCCGCGCCCCTACCTGAACACGTAGTCGTGGGCGTCGATGCTCAGGCCCTGGCGGGAGCCGTTGAGGATGCCTCCGTTCCCCACCACGGCGCAGCGCGCGCAGCCCCGGCGGGAGGCGGCCAGCAGCCCCGCGCTCTCCGAGCCGTTCACCAGCGCCAGGGTGGAGGCCAGGACTGGGGTCCGAGCGGGGCGACGCCTGAGCTGGTGGGCTCCGCCTCTGGGCGCCCCCCCGCTCCGCCCGAGCAGCTCCGAGGGCGGGAGGACAGGGAGCCGTCGGTGGGGAGGGAATGGGGGCGGGGGGCTCCCAGAGGCCTCCATCTCCGCAGAGACGCGGAGCAGCCATCGTCTGGGGCAGTGTATATTCCCATAGGAAACGACGCGGGGCGGGGCCGGACCTCCCTCGAGGGGCGCCGGGCCGGGACATGTGTCCCCTCGGCCGCAGGGAGGGCGGGGGTAGCTGGGGGAGGGGCGGCTCACCTTGGTGGGAGAGCCCCTGCCAGCCGTAGGGGGCCTTGCGCTGGCTCAGGTGGTCCCAGAGCTCCCGGGTGAAGAGACCCCCCCACAGCAGCACGGGAATGGAGAAATCAAACACAGCCCGGAAGCGGGGGTCCCGCTGGATGGCGAGGGAAAGGGGCTGGTGGCAGCGCGGCCTCTGTGGGGAGAAGTTAACCGGGCTGGGTCCACCTAGGGTCAGGCCGGAGCTGGTGGGGAACCCAGAGACCGCACGGGAGGGCCGGGAGGGAGACAAGAGCTGCCCGCCCCACCCCCACCCCAGGGGCTGTGAGCTGAGTGGGCCTGTTGTGCAGAGCCCAGTGGGGGTCAGAGAGCTTTCTGTGTTCCCCCTCCCAGTACCCCCCCCCCCAATTGTGGCCTGATGGCTCTGGCCTGTCACAACACTTTACCTCTGGGCAGGTTTGAATCTATTGTTTTCCAGAAAAGCCATGTCCTTCAATCCTCATTCAATATTGCTGGGTGGAAGCTTTTTGATTGTTTCCATGGTGATGTGATTAGATGGTTTCCATAGAAATGTGTCCCCCCCCAGCCCCATTCAAGGTGGGGTTGCTTACTGAAGCCCATTAAGACGGAACCATTTTTAAAAAGTCTGAGAGTCAAGAGAGCCACCAGAACCAACAGCCAACGGAATGGACAGAACCCTGGGGAAGCCACTGAAGCTTCCTAGAGAGAAAGCTAGCAGAAGTCGCCATGTGCCTTTCCAGCTGAGAGAGACCCTGAATGTCACGGGCCTTCTTGAACCAAGGTGTCTTTTCCTGAATGCCTTAGATTGGACATTTTTATAGCCCTGCTTTAATTTGGACATTTTCAGGCCTTAGAACTGTAAACTTGCAACTTAATAAAGTCCCCTTTTTAAAAGCCACTCTGTTTCTGGTATATCGCATCCCCCAGCTTACTAATTACAACCTCCCACTTGGGGAAACTGGGGTGTCTGCCTATGAATGAGTAGAACTCGCCTGGTCCTTCAGGGGAGGGGGTCCAGATCTGGGCTTGGACTCTGTCAGCCTGGTTCCAAACCCTGCCGGGCCGTTTCTGATGCGGAAGGGCTGCTGGGAGGATCTCTGGTGGTCTCTCTCCCCATTGGCGCCTGCACTGGTTTGAATAGTGTCCCCCATTCCACCCCCCAACTCATGGCCACTCAGAAACCTACATGTGGCCTTCTTTGGAAACAAGGTCTTTGCAGATGGAATGCGTTAAGAAGCAGGCATCCTGCATTGGGCTGGGCCCTAAATGCAATGCCTGGTGAATTGTGAAGGGCTGGTGAAGACAGGCAGAAATGGAGTGAGGCTGCCAAGGGGTACCAAGGGTTGCCAGGGCCACAAGCAGCTGGAAGAGGCCAGGCAGGGGCCGCTCCCAGAGCCTCGGAGGGAGCAGGAGCCGGCACAGACCTTGGTTTCAGACTTCCAGGCTCCAGAACTAGGCGAGAGTAAATGTCATGTTTTTTAAGCCCCTAGCTTGTGTTCCTTTATTACAGCAGCCTTGGGAAATAGAGACAGTGCCTCGGCATGCAGGGACCTCGAGAGAGCAACACCCCAGCGCTGACTGCCTGCCATGGGGACAGAATCCACATAGCCCATGGAGACAGGATCCCAACAGCCTGCTCTAGGACTGGCTCTTTGTTAAGCTGTTCATTGATTTGATCAAAAGATGATGCAGGAAATAGATGAGCAGTCATTCCTGCTATGCTGTGACATAAAATTATCATGCAATCACATGCAATCCACGCTAAACACATGCAACTGAAACCGCAGGGTTTAGGGGAAAAATGGACTAGTGACTGCTGGTTTGAAAGTATTATGTACCCCAGAAAAGCCATGTTTTAATCCTGATTCAATTTTGTGGAGGCAGCTATTTCTTTTAATCCTAATCCAATACTGTAGGGCAGTAACTTTTGATCAGGTTATCTCCATGGAGATGTGACACGCCCAATTGTGCTGATTGACATGGAGATGTGACTCCACCCATTCCAGATGGATCTTGATTAGTTTACTGGAATCCTTTAAAAGAGGAAACATTTTGGAGACAGTCAGAAATGACAGAGCTGAAAGAGAGAGAGCCAACAGAAACTTCAAAGCTGACAGACCAGAGACACAGATGTTTGGAGATGCTTGGAGTCCAGCAGATGTTACTGTGTGCCTTCGCATGAGATGTTAAGTAAACCAGAACCTGGAGAGAGCCAAGGGAAGCCAAGAGATGAAAGCCAGCCCCAGAGAAGCAAAGTGAGGAACCCCCACAGGAACAGGAAGCTGAAAGCAACGGGGACCAGGAGCAAGGGAGGAACAGGTGCCAACCACATGACTTGCCAGCTGACACAGCTGTTCTGGACAGCATCAGCCTTTTTTGAGTGAAGGTAACCTCCTGTTGGTGCCTTAATTTGAACACTTTCCCTTCCTTAGAATTGTAAACTTGTAACTTATTAAATTCCCCCTTTTAAAAAGCAGTTTCAGTTCTGGTTTATCACATTCCTGCCGCATGCAGACTAACACAGGGTCTCGACATTCAAGCACTTTGTCAGTGACACATAAAACAAAAGAAAGCCTAATTGAGATGATGGCACAGTTTTATCTGTGCTAAATGGTTAAGGAATACATACATATTACCAAAAATGATGGCACTTTACCTGGGAAAAGGCATGACGTTTGCTGGTGGAAGTGGATGGCGGAAGGATGGCAGCTTGTGCGTTAGGGTGAAGTGGAGCGAGGAGGGCCATCTGGAAAGGGACGGAAAGCTGTAACAGCAGGTATAGGTGGGTGAGCTCATAACACATGTGAACTGAGTCCTGATGGCTATTTGAGGTGCGGGCATGTGCATTTTGTGTACCCCTATGTGACTCAGTTCAGCAGGGTGTATTTCTTCCAACAAGGTCACACATAAGCAAATGTGAAATTTGTGTTATGCTCAAGTTGTTTCCTATTCTATTTATCTTTCTGGGACAAATGCATGGCTTCAAAACAAGCCCTGGGGGCAGGGGGGGGGGGTGGGACACAAGCCTCAGGGCAGAACTGACTGCATTTATTTACTATTCTATTTATTATAGGGATGCTACCAGGGCCTTCTTTATGAAACTCCAGGAAAGAAATCTTCAGGTCTTGATATCAGGGAAAGCTGCTGGCTGGCTTTTACCTCATGGACCTGGTACAAGAGTTTCCTTCTTAGCCCTGACCACCAGGAAACTCAGAGCCAGATATGCAACCCATGAGTGCACACTGGTCATGTGCTCATCTGACACTGTCTTATTTTCCTTTACCTGTTTCCTTATGTTTTGCTTTTGCCTTCTTGCATGGGTTCCAAAGCCACCTCAACTCCTTTTTCTAAACTGGGTGGGGTTATCTGTCACTCAGCATCAAGCAGCTCAAGGTGGAAAAGACTTTAGGAAACTTAATGATACCCCGGCCCAAGCACTCATAAGATTCTAAAGAACTCTCTTCAGTCTCCCAGCCAGGTGTCCATGCAGCCTCCGCTTTCCAGATGGGTGTCCCTTCCATCTGCCCACGGCTGCAGAGTCTGTTTCTAAACAGCTCAGCTGTCACTAAGCTTTTGCATGGAGCAAAGTTTTTCTCCCTAAGGCCTCTGTCAATACACCCTAGTTCAGTCTCTCAGGCAATGAAAACAACTCTTAATCCCCTGCTAATCTAGAACCATGCACTCATCTCTCTGCTTGACGTGGCACACAGAGCAGGGTGTCCAGAGCCAGGCTCTGGGGTGAGATCAGAGGCTCAAATTTATGACCTGGGTGAATCCTCACCAAGAACCTGGCCTCTTTGTGCCTCGGTTTGCTCTGAGGGCTGCTGTGCAGTTTATGTGGGAATGCTTGTGCTGTGCTATTGCTGCCTATGGACCAAGGTTGAAGGATATTAAGGAATGAGGAGAAAGAGACAGGATCAGGGGGTCTGAAGATCAGGGATAACAGACAACAGACAACAGACAACTTTATTTTTAACCAGCTCCTGCTTATATACTGCAGGGTGACAAAAAGCATGCATGCATTTCCTGAGGTAACAGAGTGCTTATCTTTCAGTGCTTTTCCTTCATACCATTTGGGGTAAACAAACATTCTCTTCCTCCCAGACTGTTCTACATGAAGCAGATAAAATAAAGCAGATAACAGTCTCCACAGTGATGCCAGCTGCTCCCAACTAATTCCGCAGGTCTTGTTTTAACCCTTGCTCCTACACTGTGCTGTGCCAGTGCCTGGAATGCCCGTTTCCACATTGGCTGTTTAGTTAAGGAGCCCCTGAGGGTTCTCAGTGTGTTAGGAAAGACAGAGCATCCCCAGAACTTGTAGTTTGCTGCATGGTGAGTAGTTTAAATGTGACTTTTATAGTAAATAGATAACTTTCTAAGGAGTAGGATGTAAAATTCACAAAACTTTTGAAGATAAATTCTAACTCCCCCAGATGCCCTCCCCCAGAGTAAGTATTTATTGACTCTTTTCTGTGATTAGGGTTTAGGAAACCTCAGTGGCCAGGTCTGAGAAGCCCTGAGCGGTGGGATGAGAATCTTCTCTGTGCCTAATGCTTGAGGATTTCCAAAGCGCTCACACCCAGCACTCTCATGGAAATGTCCTCCTTTGCCGTGCTCCTTTCCCCTCCTCCCCTCTAATACAAGGATGCTCAAAACAGCCAGAGTAGATGACCACTGTACCTTTCTTGGGCCAGCTTTCGATGCCGTAGGTCCAAAGAATGCTTGAGATGATGTACCGTCCCTAGGGGAGGAGGCAGAAGGAAAGCAAGGGTCTGGCTGGGTCTTGCCCATCAATGGGTCCAACCTGCTCCTTCAAGTCTCCAGGACCGACCCCCTGAGCTCACAGGTGGACAGAGTCCATCCATCAGGTCCAAAGGTATCTGTTCCTAGGATATTTCTACTTGTATGCTCTGATTCTTGCCCCTGCCTCACATTTTTGGCACACAAAATCCTGCCACTTTATGATGTTCTGCCCATCTATAAAAACCCAGAATTCAAGACACCCCTCAGCGAGCGGCAGAAATGCAATTCATAGGAGGGGTAGGATGGTGGCTAAAGTATGGCCACCCCCAGGAAAAGATGGCCAGCTCCCTGGACTCGCGACCGTCTGAGGGGTCTCCTGCCAAGGTCACGGGGCAGGCTTCAGGTCCGGTGGACTCAGGCACCTGTCCCCTTGGGTGGGTTGTGCCCTGCGATCCCAACTCCCTGGTTTGTATCCCAGCCCTACCACTTGCCAGTGGTGTGATCTTGGGCAAGTCCCTTAACTTCTTAGAACCTTCATCTCTGCACCAGCACAGCCAAAATAATCAGATTGAGCTCTTCAGATTGTTGGGAGGGTTCAAAGGGAGAATCTGTTTTCACCTGTACGTGGAACCCTCTGGATGTCAGCTGTGGTTACTTAAAGGAAGAAAAGAAAATACTTTGAACCTGTCTCTATTATCAGTGACCCTTTTGGAAGGGATAAGGGGCTACTATTAACGACCCCCCTCCCTAACCCCTAGGTGCCAGGTGCCCCCTGCATCAGGGCATTGAGCAAACAGAAAGGAAAGAATTGGGACCCTTGCCCTTCAAAAGAGTGGTGAGGCTTCTCCCAGATCACCCTCTCTGCAGAGCTGGGCTTAGACAGAGAGGCCATATTTGTCAGCTGCATCACCCCCTCTCCGCAGCACCCACAAAGAACAGGTAGAAGCAGATTCGTGGAATGGAGCATTCGATGGCCATTTTCAAGGGAAACAAAAAAGGCCACTTATCACTTGCTGCTAGGTGCTAAGAGAGGCTGAGTTACCAGGAAGCCTGTTATCTGCCTCATTTCCAGCAAGACCTAGAGGGGCGGGTCAGAGAGCAGGCACCGGCCCTTCTCCCATCCCTCCCTTTCTCCCTCATCTACCCACATAATCCCAGCCCTCTGCTCCTCCCCCACCCCGGAGGGGCACAATATGACCCCTTTGGCAGAAGAACTAGCGTAGCCTGCCCAGGAGTATGTCTTCCCAGGAGCACTTGAAAATCACGGATGTCCGGGCCCCAGCCCTGAGATTCTGATCAGGGTGACCTGCAGTGGGAGCTGGGCAGAGGGTGCTTTACAACCTCCCCAGGGGGATCTAAGGTGCAGTAAGGCCTGAAACTCTGGTTGAGGAACTACTAAGCCAGGCAGAATTGACACCTTGGCACAAGGGACCTTCTGGCTTCCTTGTTTCTAGACTCAGCAGTGTGGCCGGGCAAGTTCACCTGCAGTCCCTGCTTGGGTCTGTCACACAGCCTGATCCCCCTGGCCGGAGCTTGCCTGGAATGTCATCCCACCTCCCACCCAGCCTCTTTCCCCATGTAAGTATCCACCTCCTCCAGCGAAGTTCCAGCCCTGACCTGCCCACCCTGGAATTTAAGCTATAGCTTAAGACATCACCGAGAAGCAACAAGGAAGTGGGCAGTTTCTCGGGTTGTAGGAGATTTTTAAAAGATGAAGGATCTTAAAAATAATAAAATAGAGTTTTGTTGAGCATAATGAGTGTACAATAAACTTCACATTTAAAGTTGTATTAGATTCTTTTAAAGGATGTTGAATTTGTGTTTTTAAACATCTTTACATAAATTTGACAAGTATCCACTTCCTTTATTCACTATACCCTTTTCAGTCTTTCTCATTATAAACTTTCTGACTGTACGGATATTTAGTAACCCAAGAGTGCTCTGAGGCCTCAACTCGAAATCATTTGCATCTTGGCTTCTTACTGCTTTGCAAGTTTGGATGTGTCCTTCTCTCTCCTCTCCTGAGAGCAGACACTAATTTTATTGTTACACTATTGAGACCAGAACAAGTCTGGGTGAGACATCAAGAGTCACGCAGCTGATAGATATGGCGCCTCTCTCTCTCTCTTAGCCCACTGAGTGAAATCATTGCCTTTCCTTCTACGTGCCACATGACATGTGGGGGTGAAAGTCTCCCAGGCAGCATGGGAGATGACTCCCAGGTTTGAGCCTGGCCCTGGCACTGTGGGATCAACAATGCCATCCTACCAAAAGGGGGAAAAGTGTAACAAAAAAGGTATCAGTGGCTGAGAGAGTTTAATTAGAGCCGAGAGGATACTCTGGAGGTCACTCTTATGCAAGCTTCAGTTAGACATTTGCTACTTATCATAACTTGCCAACTCCCAACCAAAACCATTCCTGCCAATCCTGAAGAACCCCTAGGGCATTATATAAGATTCTACAAACGTTCCATGAACTAGGGTAACTTTCCAGAAACCTACAACCTCCAGATGTATTCCTAGGCCAGATAAGTCCTGAAATGCAGAGGGCCCAGCCTCTCCAGAACATCAACTAGTTCCATCCCCCTTTCCCATATTACCAACAGCCCCTTCCAACATGAAAAAACTAGAATGGGCATAACCCAAATACCCCTAAAGAGTGGGAGAAAATCTGAACAGTGAATAAAAAAGTATTTGCAAAGTCCCCTTGGGGGAATGGTGAGAAACGGGGAAAATTCAACTTCCTCAAGGAGAATTCTTGATATTCTCACAAGCAGTGGAGACAACCAAAGCAATAGGCTGAGCCCTCAATCTTGGGGTTTGTTTATATGAAACTTAACCCTGCACAGGATAGGCTAAGCCTACTTAAAATTAGGCCTAAGAGTCACCCCCAAGAGAAACTCTTTTGTTGCTCAGATATGGCCTCTCTCTCAGCCAACACAACAAGCAATCTCACCACCCTCCCCCTCTCTACATGGGACATGACTCCCAGGGGTGTGGACCTTCCTGGCAATGTGAGACAGAAATCCTAGAATGAGCTGGGACTCGGCATCAAAGAATTGAGAAAACCTTCTTGACCAAAAGGGGGAAGAGAGAAATGAGACAAAATAAAGTGTCAATGGCTGAGAGATTCCAAACAGAGTTGTGAGGTTATCCTGGAGGTTATTCTTTTGCATGAAATGGATATCACCTTGTTAGTGGAGATGTAATGGAGAGGCTGGAGGGAACTGCCTGAAAATGGGGAGCTGTGTTCTAGTAGCCATGTTTCTTGAAGATGACTGTATAATGATATAGCTTTCGCAATGTGACTGTGTGATTGTGAAAACCTTGCGTCTGATGCTTCCTTTATTAACCTTATCAACAGATGAGTAAAACATATGGATTAAAAATAAATAAATAATAGAGGGAACAAATGTTAAAATAAATTTAGTAGAATGAAATGCTAGTGATCAATGAAACAGAGGGGTAAAGGGTATGATATGTATGAATTTTTTTTCTGTTTTCTTTTTATTTCTTTTTCTGAATCGATGCAAATGTTCTAAGAAATGATCATGATGATGAATATACAACCATGTTTTGATATTGTGAATTACTGATTATATATGTAGAATGGAATGATCATATGGTAAGAATGTTTGTGTTTGTATATTGGTATGTTTAATAAATAAAATTAAATTAAAAAAAAAGAGTGGGAGAAAGACCAAAGGTGATGGTAGAGTTATACAGAGAAAGTTGAGTTTAACAAATGAGTATGATTGCTGACCATTATACTGATATTTCTTTTAGTCTCCAGTATCTTGGAGCAGTTAGAAGTAAAAACCTAAAATTGTGGAACTGTACCCATACCAAACTCTGAAATCCAGTCTACAAATTGTTGCAACGTGCTTTGAAATTTATTACTTTTTTGTATATATGTTATTTTTCACACAAGAAGAAAAAAAGTTGATTGTGATGATAAAAAATAATTGTAATAAAAATAATTTAAAAAAGAAAAAAGTGGAAAAAAAAGAGTAAGGCAGCTGGGAAAATGCTGCAACTGTTGCTGTGGGAAAGTCTGGGCCCAGAGGCACCTCCACAGTGTACCCTGTGAGTGACCTAAAGAGCCTCCCAAACCCAGATCCTGGGCTGGGTCCACCTCCCAGAAGTAAACTTAAATCCTTTTGAGGCTGCCAAAGGCAGAGTTCAGGTTTCTCCTCTTAGGGCACAAATGAAAGGAAGGCGCCCGGGGCCAAAGGGAGGGAGGCGCACAGAGGGGCCTCGGGTTGAGCCCGGAATCAGGCCCTGTCTCCAGTGGAGTCGGCCTCTGCGCCCCGATTGCGCTCAGACCATACTTACCAAAGTAAACGGTTGAGCAAACAGAGCACCCAGAGAGAAAGAATCGGGAGTGGGGTGGGAGCGCGGGACCGAGGGAGGCAGGTCAGAAACCAGAGCGTGCGCCAGGGGTGAGACTGGCTGCAGCCAGGCTGAGGATCCCTGCAAAGCTGGCCTGCCCTAAAAAGTAGAGCCTGCAAAATCTAACGTGACCCCAGGAGAGTTCCCGACAAAAGCCGGTCTGAGGCTTTCCTGATTCACAGGATGCAGCCGAAAGTCGACAATAAAAAGTGTTTCCAATCAGGGCAGGAGCGAATGAACCACACCGGGCTGCCGCGGGCGGTTCGCCGGTGCGCGAGGGGCGAGGTCCTTTCGGGATCCGCGCGGAGGTGGTGGCGTCCGGGCAGCGCGAATTTGACCCAGGGGTGCAGCCTCTGGGAACAAAGGGCCGCGTGGCCCGAGCGCCCGCGGGGAGCCACCCCCAAGGGGTCGACAAGGAGGGCGGCCCGAAGGCTGCGGGCGGCCGGAAAGCCCTGGGCCCTGCGCCCTCCCCACGCGCTGTTCGTCCCCGCGCCCGCCCCGTCCGGCGAGCGGCAGCGCTTACCTGGCTCCGGCGCGGGACCCCGGGTGCGGCTTCGCGGCCGAGGAGAACAGGGCGAACAGGATTCCGGAGCAGGCAGCCGCGAGCAGGAGCAGCAGCCAGCAGAGCGGGCCGCGCGGGCGTCTCATTCAGCCCCTGCCGGTGGGCGCCCCGTCCGAGCGCCCGGGCCGAGAGGGAGAGATCTGGACGGACACAGCCGGACTCGCTCGGAGGCGGCCCCTGACCTGCCGGGCTCTGCCCAGCCCCGCCCGCTCCCTCCCCTCGCGGCACCTCCCAGCCCCGCAGCCCTGCGCGTGCTGGGGAGCCCGACGCCGCTCACCCTCGTGCACAGCGCCGCGGGGTCCCGCAGGTGGGAGAGTTGCTCCGACGCCGGGAGCCCCTGGCGCTGTCGCAGGAGGGACTTCGACAGCTGGGACCCACGCCTCTGCGCGCCCTGCCGGCGCCCGGCCCCGGGACCCTCGCGAGCCCGGGTTGTGCCGGGCGCTTTCCCCGCATGGTCCAGGCCGGGCGCTGTCCCCACCCCGGGAAGTCCGGCGGGCGCGGCGGGGCGCTGGGCGACGCCGCCACCTGCCGCGGAGACCGCGTACTGCCGCCTGGCGGCCCCGGCCTGGCGCTTCCCGTTGCCCGAGTCGGGTGGGGCGCCGCGGGGAAGCGACCCGCCGGGCTCCCCTCGGAACGGCCCTCAAGACCTGGGGGGTTGGCCCTGGCACTTTGGGCCATTCTAGAATTGCGGGCGGAATGAGGGCCCGTTTCACTAGGAGAGCCGGGGAGGGAAGGGGCAGGAGAGAGGAGAAAAGCCCGATGGCTCGGACCCTGGGCTGGAGGTGGGGGGTGAGGAAGGAAGCCTGCGGGATGGGGGCGTGGGGACACTGGTCATCCGCTCCTCTGGTGACTCTCCTGGACGGCCCGGGGCCTCAACATGGCTGTGGTTTTTCAAACCGAGGCCAACCTGCAGAGAAGCCACCTGAAAGGTCTAGCGGGGGCGGGAGGGGGGAGCATCCCTGGGAAGGGCTGAGGAAGTGGGCAGGCCTGCGCGCCTGCAGGCAGACCTCTCCCGGGCACAGAATGTAAGAGCACTGAAGCAGCGGGAAGGCACAGTGGTGGCCTGGTATATTCTCCAGTGGGCAAGGCCCAGGGGCTTAGACCTCAAAAACGTCACCCCCCAACGGGAGTCTGCAAGGGTGAGGGAGGTCCGACCCCCTCCCGTGCTTTCTGCTCTCGCCTGTGCATGCGTTAGAACAAGACTAGGTGTAGCAACTCTCCAGTTGTGAGTCTTCTCAAAAAGCTTTCTGGTGTCTGGGTCTATGGCCAGGAATGGGTGGTTCAGGCTCAGTTCTGCCACCTCCTCTAGTGGTAACCGGGTCAGGCAGGGTCACACACAGGCCTTCCTTTCCATTTACCCCAGGACTGCTGGGCAGAGTGAGCACAGTTTGTCACCCTGCTGATGGACACTACGTCGAGTTTATGGAATAAAGTCTTCCATTTCCACCTTTATGGTTTTCAGTGGCCGGAATCCCTGTGCGGGTTACTTATTCCTCGGTCAGCACCTCCCAGTTCCTCAGTGGTTAATAAAACCTCAGTCAGCACCTTCTAAGCCCCCAAACCTCACTCCCATCCCCCACGCTCAGCAAACGCTTCACCTTTTTCTTCTTGGAGAAAAAGAAAATGACTAGCCATTAGTTTCTTCAACTTTCCATCTTCTACCTTCCTGGGCTCCAGCCCCGGGGGTGGGGGCCGTTTGCGCTCCTCCTGGGAGGGCCTGAGCCCGGTCTGCGTTGACCATCCTGTCCACTCCGAGAATGGCCATCAAATCAGATCAAAGCTTATTCCTCTTGTCTTCAGCTTCCTGGGCCTCCAGCCTCTCTACTCCTCTACTTGCTCTCTCCTGGAAGCTGTCTTTCCTACCCAGGCTGGACCCCGTGGGTAATAACCTGAGTTCCTCTCTCATCAGTAACCCATGAACTCCTCTGTCCCTGGCTTCCTGTACAGCAAAGCTCCGACCTTGATCCATGCTCTGATCTGCATGTGCAGTGCCCTGTCCCCAAGCTGTCCGCTCCCTGACACAGCTGGATGCTGCTTGTGGGTATCTCACTCCAGAGCAGTCTGGTGCCACGACAATTCAGCCCTAGCTGGGCACTCCACGCTAGCCATTTCCTTGAACTTGGTCAGCTCCAGCTTCCATGCCACTCAAAGTGATTCCCAAACATTACCCCTTTCCCCAAGCTTCCTCTTCTCCCTGCCACATACCTCTGAGGAAACAGACACTGTAAGCATCCTAGGTAGATGCTGCATGTGTGGTAGGTATGAATATGCTGGGAAACCCTAGAGGAGGGAATCAGAACCTGCCCTTTGCCCTGGAAGGAAACATTATCTTTTGTATGCCAGACAGTAATCAAACCTGCCAAATATTCCTGAAAAGATAGTTTGGAACAAAAGGGCAGTTAGAGCCTTTGCTCATAAGGATGTGCAGAAGTCCAGCAAACCCATTGAAAACTGCCTCCCAAAGTATTCATGCACATTTACCCTCACTTCCATTCCTCCAGGCTCCCTCCTTCCAGTCAAAACCAGCCTCCCTCCCTGGTGTGCCCTCCTACCCCCTTCCTCCTTTGGTTCTGCTCCAGAGGTCATCCCTTCTCCCTCTTCTGGTTCCTTATCTCAGGTTATAAACACCCCCCCCCCCAGTTTCTTATTCTAAAAGCAGAGCAGAAAACTATGGAGCTATTAAATAGCTGGGAAAACCCCAATACTGTCTCAAATATTAGGAACTCTCAAGTCAATAGGCCAAGCCCTTGATCTTGAGGCTTGCTCCTGTGAAGCTTATTTATGTAGCAGAGAAGCTAAGCCTACCTATAGTTATGCCTAAGAGTTAATTCCTGAGGACCACTTTTATCGCTCAGATGTGGATTCTCTCTCTCTGAGTCCGACCCTACAAATAAAATCATCGCCTTCCCCCCAACATGGGATGTGACATCCAAGGGTGAAAGTCTCCCTGGCAGTATGGGATAGGAATCCCAGGGATGAGCGTGGCCCTGGCACCGTGGGATTGATAATGACTGACTGACCAAATCGGGGAAAAGAAATGTAACAAAATAAGGTGTCAGTGGCTGAGAGAGTCCAAATAGAGTTGAGAGGCTATTCTGCAGGCTATTCCTTTTTTTGTTCACCATCACACAGTCACATTGTGAAAGCTATATCATTATACAATCATCTTCAAGAAGCATGGCTACTGGAACACAACTCTACATTTTCAGGCAGTTCCCTCCACCCTCTATGTTATGCCTTAACTAAAAAGATGATATCTATTTAATGTGTAAGAATAACCTCCAGGATAACCTCTTGACTCTGTTTGGAATCTCCCAGCCGTTGACACTTTATTTTGTCTCATTTCTTTCTTCCCCCTTTCGGTTGAGAAGTTTTTCTCATTCCCTTGGTGCTGAGTCCCAGCTCATTCTAGGATTTCTGTCCCATGTTACCAGGAATGTCCACACCCTTGGGAGTCATGTCCCACATAGAGAGGGGGAGGGCAATGAGTTTGTTAGTCATGTTGTCTGAGAGAGAGAGAGAGAGAGAGGTCACATCTGAGCAACAAAAGAGGTTCTCTTGGGGTGACTCTTAGGCCTAATTTTAAGTAGGCTTAGCCTGTCCTTTGTGGGGTTAATTTTCATATGAACAGACTCCAAGATTGGGGGATCAGCCTATTGCTTTGGTTGTCCCCACTGCTTGTGAGAATATCAAGAATTCTCCACTTGGGTAAGTTGAATTTCCCCCCTTTCTCACCATTCCCCCGAGGGAACTTTCCGCAGGCTATTCTTATGCTAGATATTGCTTCAGCTAGATGATGCTATTTACCATATGTGCTGGATTGAAAGTATTTATGTACCCTAGAAAAGACGTTTTAATTCTAATTAATCTTGTGGGAGCAACGTTTTCTTCTAATTCCTATTCAGTATTGTAGGTTGGGAACTTGATTAGGTTGTCTCCACGGAGATGTGACTCAATCAATTATGGACACTAAACTTGATTAGATGGAGTCGTGTCTCCACTCATTCTATGTGGGTCTTGATTAGTTCACTGGAATCCTATAAAAGAGGAGATATTTTGGAGAGAGGACCTTTTGAGAATGAGAAGAGCGCCGCAGAACCACGACAGAAGGACAAGAGAACCACAGAGTCCACCAGCCAGTGACCTTTGGAGATGAAGAAGGAAAACGCCTCCCGGGGAGCTTCATGAAATAAGAGGTCTGGAGAGGAAGGTAGCAGATGTCCCCATGTTCGCCATGTGCCCTCCCAGTTGAGAGAGAAACGCTGAATGTCATCGGCCTTCTGGAACCAAGATATCTTTCCCTGGATGTCTTTGATTGATCATTTCTATGGACTTGTTTTAATTGGGACATTTTCTCAGCCTTAGAACTGTAAACTAACAACTTATTAAATTCTCCATTTTAAAAGCCATTCCGTTTTTGCTATATCACATTCTGGCAGCTAGCAAACTAGAACACCATGGTTTGCCAACCCCCAGTCACAACCATTCCTGCCAACCCTAAAGAACACCTAAGGCTCTATCTGAGATTCTTCAAAAGTTCCATGCACTAAGGTTACTTTCCAGAAACTTACAACCTCCAGATGGGTTCCTAGGCCAGATATGTTCTGAAACCCAGAGGGGCCAGCCTCTCCAGAACATAAGCTAGTTCCGTCTCCCTACCCCGTATCATTGACAGCCCTCTCCAACATGAAGAGTTAGAATGGGCATAGCTCTAACAATTGGGAGAAGGATCAAAGGAGTAGGAGAGGTTATTACAGAGAAGATAGGACTTAACAAATGAGTTATGACTGCTGAATTATTATTTTGGTATTTCTTTTAGTCTCCAGTGTCCTGGAGTAGCTAGAAGGAAAAAAACTAAAATTGTGGCATTGTAACACATATCAAACTCTGAAATCTGTTCTATAACTACTTGCTACAATGCACTTTGAAATTTATTGCTTTTTTATATATATTTCACAATAAAAATGTAAAAAGAAAAAAAAAGCAAGCACAGCAGAGCAAAACAAAACAAAATAAAAATCAAGCAAACAAATGAATATTGTCTTGTGCTGGCACCCTCCCTTACAACTTCCATTTATCTTCATCCACATTCTTTATGGGGAGACGTCTATTCACTGCGTCTGGCTTCCTTGCCTACTATAGCACTGAAACTCCACCTGCTGAGGTCACTAGGGGCCTCATCATTGCAAACAGAGCACATATTATTCATTTTAATGCTGCAGTTTTTTTTTTTTAACATTGTTATTGACACACCTTCACACACATATATTCCTTACTTGGTGTACAATCAGTGGCTCACAATATCATTACATAGTGTGTATTCATCACCATGATCATTTTTAGAACATTTGCATCACTCCAGAAAAATCGATAAAAAGGAAAAAGAAAAATTCATACATCCCATACCCCTTACCCCTCCCTCTCATTGACCACTAGTATTTCCATCTACCCAATTTATTTTACCCCTTATCCCCCATAATTTGTTTATTTCTATCTATATATTTTTACTCCATACCCTGAATAAAAGGAGCATCAGATACAAGGTTTTCACAATCACATAGGCGCATTGTAAAAGTTATATCTTTATATAATCATCTTCAAGAATCTAGGCTACTGGAACACAGCTCAACAGCTTCAGGTACTTCCCTCCACCCACTCCAATAACCATAAACTAAAAAGGGTTATCTATATAATATGTAAGGATAACCTCCAGGATGACCTCTACCCTCTGTTTGAAATCTCTCAGCCACTGAAACTTTATTTTGTCTAATTTTTCTCTTCCCCCTTTGGTTAAGAAGGCTTTCTTAATCCCATGATGCCAGGTCCTGGATCATCCTGGGGTTTCTGTCCCACATTGCCAGGGAGATTTATACCCTTGGGAGTCATGTCCCATAGAGTGCGGAGGGCAGTGAGTTCACCTGCCGAGTTGATTTAGAGAGAGAGACCACATCTGAGCAACAAAAGAGGTTC
Organism: Myrmecophaga tridactyla; assembly: GCA_004026745.1. NCBI lineage: Eukaryota > Metazoa > Chordata > Mammalia > Pilosa > Myrmecophagidae > Myrmecophaga > Myrmecophaga tridactyla. The sequence continues at coordinate 14,566 of PVIY010024273.1, read as the reverse complement.
TCTGGGGGCGACTGTTAGACATAATCATCAGTAGGCTTAGCCTGTCCTTTGCAGGAATAAATTTCATAGGGGTGAACCTCAAGATCAAGGGCTCAGCCTATTGATTTGATTGTTCGTACTACTTGCAAGAATATCAGAAATTCTTCAAACAGAGAAGTTGAATATTTCCTCCTTTCTTTCCAGTCCCCCAAGGGGACTTTGCAAATGCTTCTTTATTCACTGCCCAAATTACTTTGGGATATGTTGGGGCATCACATTAATCTGGACAAACCAACAAAATCTCATGCCCTGTTCAAGATTCCATGTATTTATGGTGTTCAACTAAACTGACCATACAAGTGAAAGTAGATAGTGCACTACCCAAAACATAAATTTCGCACCAACTAAACATCCTTTCTTTTGATGTTACTCAGAAGTTGAAATTTTAAAATATGAACCATATCATTCTTTACCCGGTACTATGGCTTACCTTAGTACTATCTAAACCATTCATAACTTCATTCATAACTCTAATTGATGTCTGATCATTCTTTCAACTTTATAAACAGTTGCTCTATGGGGAAATGCTGACTTTCATAGCTTCAGAGCTCTAACTCTGCGTCTGAGGTGTCACGTAAATATCTGAAATTTTTGGGAACAATCAGGTTATATAGAAACAACTCAGTATCTCAGAATTTAGAAATAACAGTTATAACTCTTCAATATATGTGACTGCTGTGAGAGCTTACAATCTAGGGCTCTTTACAATAGGCCCCAACCTGATGACCCATGCTCTGGACTTCTGCTGCAGCTGTTTTGATTATTGTAACTTTGTATCAAGCTCTCACCTTAGCCAGGGTGAGTCCTCCAACTTCATTCTTTTTCAAGATTATTTTGCTCTTCAAGGCCCTGTTAAAATTCCATATTAATTTGAGGATTGGCTTTTCCATTTCTGCAAAAAAGCCTTTGGAATTTTCATAGAGACTGCATTGAATGCATAGATCACTTTGGGTAGTATTGCCATTTTAATTATATTAAGTCTCCCAACCCATGAACAGAGACTGTTTTTCCATTTATTTGAATTTAATTTCCTTCAGCAGTGTTCTGTTGTTTTCAGTGTTTTGTTGTTTTCTCTTACCTTATTGGTCAATTTTATTCCTAGGTATTTTATTCTTTTGGATGTTATTGTAAATGGAATTGCTTTCTTAATTTCTATTTCAGATCGTTCATTGCTGTTGTATAGACATTTATGTGTTGATTTTTTTTTTTTTTTGGAATGCATTGTCTGGAATTTTGAACCCGGATCTCCCGCATGTAAAGCGAGGATTCTACCCCTGAACCAAGCGTGCAGCCTTATGTGTTGATTTTGTGCCCTGTAACTTTGCTGAATGTTTATCATAATCTGTAGCAGTTTTAGTGTGAATTATTTGGCATTTCTGTATGTGGATCATGTCATCTGCAAATCCTGCTTTCTTTTGGTTAATATTTGCTATTTATACATGATCTGCATCCTTTTACTTATAACCTACCTATATAATTATATTGTGAGTTTCTTGGAGACAGATAACATATAGTTTGGTCTCTTTTATAAACCATTTTGTATTCTGCTCTTTTAAAAAACACATTTTTATGTAAAACATATATACAAAGAAAAGAAAGAAAAAGCGATAATTTTCAAAGTACATTTCAACAAGTAGTTACAGAACAGATTTCAGAATTTGTTATGGGTTATCATTCCAGTATTTCAGATTTTTCCTTTTAGTTGCTCCAAAACATTGGAGGCTGGAAGAAAAATCAGTACAGTGATTCATATGGGTTATCACGCCAGTATTTCAGATTTTTCCTTTTAGTTGCTCCAAAACATTGGAGGCTGGAAGAAAAATCAGTACAGTGATTCAGCAGTCATACTCATTTGTTAAATCCTATCTTCTCTGTTATAACTCTTCCTTCTCCTTCGATCATTCTCTCAATTTATAGGGATCTTTTGGCAATGCCCTTTCTGACTTTTCCATGTTGAAAAGGGCTATCAATACTAAAGGATAGGGGGATGTAATTAATCGATAATCTTGGAGAGGCTAGTCCCTGTGGGTTTCAGGATTTATCTGGTCTAGGAAACCTCCAGAAATTATACGTTTCAGGAAAGCAAACTAAGTGCATGAAACTTTATTGGTATTGCATTGAATCCTATTGATCTACCAAATAGATCAATTTGGGTAGAAATGACATCTTAACAACATTCAACCTTCCTGTCTGTGAGCATGGAATGTTTTTCCATCTGTTTAGGTCATTTGAAGTTTCTTTTAGCAATATTTTGTAGTTTTCTGTGTACAAGTCATTCACATCCCTGGTTAGGCTTTTTCCTAGATGTCTGATTCTTTTGGTCGCTATTTTTCCTTGTCTCCTCAGAGAGGTCATTGCTTGTGTTTAGAAACATTACTGATTTTTGTATGTTAATCTTGTACCCTGCCACTTTGCTGAATTTGTTTATTAATTCAAGGAGCTTTGTCACAGGTTTCTTAGGATTTTCTAAGTATAGGATAAAGTCATCTGCAAATAATGAAAGTTTTACTTCTTCCTTTCCTATTTGGATGCTCTTTATTTCTCTCTCCTGTCTAATAGTTCCAGTTAAGCCTTCTAGTACAATGTTGAATAATAGTGGTGGCAATGGACATCCTTGTCTCATTCTGAAACTTAGGGGGAAAGTTTTTAATCTCTCACTATTACTGTATGATACTGTATGTATGGGTTTTTCATATGATACTGTATGATACTGTATGATACTGTATGTATGGGTTTTTCATATAGGCCCTTTATGTTATTGATGTAATTTCCTTCAATTCCTCCTTTTTGAGGTGTTTTTATCAGGAAAGGATGTTGAATTTTGTCAAATGCTTTTTCAGTAGTTTTTGATATGATCATGTGATTTTCCCCTTTCAATTTGTTAATGTGCTGTATTACATTGATTGATTTTCTTGTATTGAATCACTCTTGCATTCCTGGTATAAATCCCTCATGGTTGTGATGTGTAATTCTTTTAACATGTCATTGGATTGGATTTGCTAGCATTTTGTTGAGAATTTTTGCATCTATGTTCATTAAGGAGATTAGTCTGTAGTTTTCCTCTCTTGCAGCATCTTTATCTGGATTAAAGTGATGTGAGTCCCTGATTGTATACCATGTATGGAATGATTGTGTGTTAAGATTTATCAGTAAAAATATTTTTAAAAAGCTAGGTAGGGGTGCATGGGAGCTCAGCGGCAGGACACCCACCCACCATGTGGGAAACCTGGGCTCAATTCCTGGCCTATGCACTCCTGCTCCCCACCAAAAGAGTAATACTAATAAAAATAAAATTAAATTTACAAAATATATGAATATGAAAGAAAACACAATTCAACAGTAGTAGGCTCCAAATTCAGAAGGAGACACCTCAAGGTATATTGGGAATGAACTCAGACTGGTCCCCACAGAAGGGAGAAAGGACTAAAAAAAAAAAAAGTAAATAAAAACATAAACATATAAAATATATATAAATAAAATTAAAAATAGAAATAATAATAACACACACACACGCAGAAAAATATATTAAAAGAAGAAAGAAAATGATGCAGATAAGGAGTTTGCCAGACTGAACTTACTGCTTCTTCTCAGGAAGTGGCACTCCTGAGGCACCTGAGGCATCTTCTCCCTTGAGGCTTGCCCCTCCCCTACTGAATCGGCCGACTGGACAGATGATGTGTGCAGTGAGTTTGGTCTTGTTTTTACCCACTCTGAAATCTCTCTTTTATTTGGGGTATTTAAGACATTTATATTTAATATAATTATCGATATATTAGGACTTAAGTATGTAGGTGTGTTTTTTGTTTTATGATTGTTCTTTCTTTCTTTTTTTTTTTTTTTTTTGCATGGGCAGGCACCAGGAGTCGAACCCAAGTCTCTGGCATGGCAGGCAAGAACTCTGCCTGCTGAGTCACTGTGGCCTGTTCTCTCTATTTTATTTCACTATATTCCATTTTGATATCTTAGTGTCTTTTTTGAGAATAGTAAAAGGTTATTTAGCAAAAGCGCTGCAGCTTTTTGGAGTGTATATATTTTCTAGTTGTTCCTCTAGGTCTTATATTCTATTTGCATAACTTATCACAGTTTACTGATATTGACTTTTTTTCAGTTTGAGTGTAGAAACTTACCTCCTTTTATGTTCCTTTACCCTTCCTATTTATAACGTAATTATCGTAAATATTTTTCTCTATATACATTTAGGACCACATCAGACAGTTTTATACATTTTTCTCAACTGTCAAACATAATTTAGAAAATCAAGACAAAAAGCAAAATGTATTTTATTTACCCATATTTTTACTGTTTCTATTTCTCTTCCTTCCTTCCTGATGTTCTTAAGTTCCTTCCTTTATCATTCCCTTTCTGTTTAGAGAACTTCCCTTAGGAATTCTTTTAGGACAAGTCTGATGGCAACAAATTATCTTGGTTTACCCTCATTTGAGAATGTCTCAATTTCTCCTTCATTCTTCAGGGACATTTTCACTGGATATAGAATTCTGGGTTGACAGTTCTTTACTTTCAGCACTTTAAAGATGTACCAGTTTAGAGGAGAAATTTGCTGCTACTAGATTGTTTTTCCCCTTCAGATAAGTTGTTTCTTTCTCACTGCTGTCAAGAGTTTTTCTTTGTCTTTAGTTTTAAGAAATTTGACTATGTAGTATCTTGGTGTGGATTTCATTGAGTTTTTTCTGTGGAGGTCCCAGCTTTATGAATCTGTACCTTTATGTCTATGGTCACATTTGAGAAGTTGTCAGCCATTATTTCTTCAAGCACATTTTCAGCCCTGCCTCTCCTTTCAGAAATCCAAGGACATGAGTATTAGATCTTTTGTTATAGTCCCACAGGTCTTTGAGACTCTTTTAATTTTTTTGCAGTCTATTTTCTTTCTGTTGTTCAGATTGGTAAATATTGTTTGATCTTCAAGTTACTGATTCTTTCCTCTGTTCCTGTATTTTACTGTTAAGCCCATCTACTGAATTTTTTTTCAGTTATGTATTTTACAGCTCTATAATGCCAATTTGTTTTTTCTTCATATCTTGAATTTCTTTGCTGAGACTTTCTATTTTTTAACTTTTTCAAGCATGTTTTTAGTTGCTTGTTGAGACATTCTTATGATGGCTCCTTTATAATCTTTGTCACATAATTCTAACAACTCTATCATCTTGGTGTTAGTGATTATCTTTTTTATTCAAGTTTATCCGAGTTGTGAATTTCCTCGTTCTTGGTGTGATGAATGATTTTAATAGAAACTTGGACATTTCAGGTATAATAATATGAGACTCTGCATGTGATTTAAACCTTCTGTTTTAGCTGACTTCCTCTGACACTGCTCTAGAGGGGCAGGGGGAGGCATTATCTTCTTGCTGCCAAGATTCCTCATTACTGCTGAGTAGGGGTGGAAATCCAGGTTCCACTGACACCAGGGAGTGGGGGCGGGGCAGGTGCTTCATGGATCTCTACTTGGCCTTTCCTGATACTACCCTGGAGGTGGTGTTGACATGCCTTGTTTCAGCTTCACAAGGGTGGAAGTCTAGGCTCCCCACTTAGCCTCTGCTGATATCTTATTTTGCCAGCTGCTATGACAAACACCACATAACAGGTTGGTTTAAACCACAAGCACTTATCAGCTCACAACACCAGAGGCTAGAATTTTTGCCTTCTATCCCGTGGTGATATCTTTCTCCTTGTGCCTGCTCTCCTACTTTCCACTGACTTCTTGCTTCTCCCTGTAGCTTTCTCTGACTTATTGCTTCATGTGTCTTCTCTTTATAAGGTCTCCAGCAATATGGACTAAGATCTACCCTAACGCACTGGCCGCACCTTAACTGATAATAACGTCCTCAAAAGTCTGAACCCACAGGAGTGCAGATAAAGATCAAGAACATGTATTTTGATGGGGTGCATAAATCAACTTACTGAATTAATATGAGTGAGGATAGGACCACAGAATTTTTTTTGTGTGGTGTTTAATAGGGTGATTATTGTCTAAAACATTTTTGTCATTTTAGGCCACGCTTTTCCTGATCCTTTGGCTAGAGAGAACAGGCTATCTATTTTTTATTTTAATTTTTTTTCTGTCTGTACCCAATGCCTTCAGTTCCAACTCTGGGCTATATAGGGCAAAAAGAAAATCCAAGTAACTTACCTCCATGTTCTTTGGGTCCCAAGGCTTTGCTGATCTGCCTTCTTCTCTCCACTCTTCAGGGTCTTATGTTTATTTTAGATATAATGTCCATGGTTTTTAGTTGTGCTCTGTGGGAAGAATATGGAAAAGTATGTCTACTCCATCTTACTAGAAGTGAACATTTATAATGATTTTTATACTAGCTTAATCCCAGTGCACTATAAATAATTTCTCTTATATAGCTCTGTTCTCTTTAAACATTCCGTAAAAGTTCTATTCCCTTTTGTGGTATTATTATTGTCATACATATTACATCTATTAAAGTTACAAACCCAAATACCATTGTTACAATCATTACTTTATATAATTGAAACTCTTTTTCTTTAAAGGCTGAACAAAGAAAAGAGAGTAAGTATATATTTATAACTTTTCTTTTATTACCCTTCTTAATTATCATTTCTGGTTCCCTTTGTTTTTTTTGGTTTACTCGGGAGTAATTTCCATAGCAAAATACAGCTTTGCTTTTATTTACCTCCTTTGTACTGAAACTGGCAAATATATTATGTTTCTATATATGTCCCAAAGTACATTACATACATATTATTTTAAATCAGTTAGGAGAAGAATGGAGAAAAACATGCAATTATACTGTATTTTATAATTACATAATTATCTTTATGAGTGCTCTTTGTTTTTTAATGTGGATTTGACTTATCATCTATGTTCACTTGCTTTCAGCCTGAAGAAATTCCTTCAGTATTTCTTGCTTGGGGTCTAGGTCTGCAAGTAACAAATTTCTCTCAGCTTCTGTTTATCTTGGAATGTCTTTATTTTGCTTTCATTTTTGAAAGATAGTATATTTGGTTTCTACCATAACAAGTCACCATAAATAGGGTGATAAGGATAAACACAAAAAGATCCACAAACAGACACATCATATTAGAAATGTTCTAAGTCAAAGACAGGGAGAAAATCTTGATAGTGGCAAGAGCAAAAACAACTAGCCCCTTATCATGAAAACCCAGTGAGAGTAAAAGCTGACTTTCAGCAGAAACAATGAAGGCTAGAAATCTGATATTGAGATGTTGAAGGGGCTGTGCCACTCAGGAGGTCATAGGAAAAATCCTTCCTTGTCTCTTTCAGCATTTGGTGGCCCCAGGTGTGGTAGCGTAAGTCCAACATTTGTCTCTGTGTCCACATTTCCCTCTTCTTATAAGGACACAAGTATTATTGGATTTAGGGCCCACCCTAGCCTATTATGACCTCGTCCTAACTTGATGACACCTGAACAACCCAATTTCCAAATAGGGTCACATTCACAGGTACTGAGGTTGAGGACATGACCACTTATTTCTGGGGGACATAATTTGACTCGTCACTGATAGCTTTGGGTATCAGTTACCCAAAGTATCCAAAATAGGGTAAGATTTTTGGGTAGCATTTTTTTTCCCTTTGAACACTTTGAGAAATCCTATCTCACTGGCTTCTCGCCTTCATCGTTTCTGCTGAAAGTCAGCATTCCTCTCACTGGGTTTTCATAATAAGTGGCTAGTTCTTTTTGCTCTTGCCACTGTCAAGATTTTCTCCCTGTCTTTGACTTTCAACGTTTTTACTATGATGTGTCTGTTTGTGGGTCTCTTTGTGTTTATTCCATTTAGAGTTAATTGCGCTTTCCTGGATGTGTAGGTTAGGTTTTTTTTGTTTTTTTTTTTCAATAAATTTGGGAATTTTTGGCCATTATTTCTTCGAATATTTTATTCTGATTTTTTTTCTCTCTCTCTACTCCTTCCAGTACTCCCATTACAGGTATGTTGGTGAGTTTGTTGGTGTCCCACATTTCTCTAAAGCTCTGTTCCTTTTTCTTTATTCTTTTTCCTTTCTGTTCTTCATAATGCATAACCCCTATTAATCTAGCTTCAATTTCACTAGTTCTTTCTTCTGCCAGTTAAATCTACTTTTGGGTCCTAATGAAAATTCACACTTCAGTTATTGTACGTTAGACACCAGAATGTCCTTTTTTTTTTAATTTCTCTTTATTGCTGTTCTCCATTTGAAGCAACATTGTCATCATGCCCTCCTTCACTTCTTTAATCATGATTTTCTTTAATTCTTTGAAAATATTTATATTGGCTACTTTGAAGTCATGTTCTGTTAAATCCAACATCTGGTTGCTTTCTTAGGCAATTTCTGTTGCCTACTGTCCCCAGCCCCCAAGGTATGAGTTATACTTACCTGTTTCTTTTCATGTCTCACAATTTTTTTTTTTGCTTGAAACTGGACATTATATATATATATATATTTAGCAATGGGTATATGTTGATCCCCTGCCAGGGCTTGATGTAATTTGCTTGTTTATTTGTTTTTTGCCTGGCTAGATGGTTTTAGGGACATCTATTTCCCACCCAGAGTCTTAAATCTGTGAAGTTTCTCTGCAGGGAGGTGCAGCTTTGGGTATGCTTACAGTCCCCTGGGGTGGTGGTCATTTGGCTTTGCTCTCCTTGTCTCTTTCCCTGACCACACCCAGCTCCACGAATTGATGGTTTATTGGTCTATCTTCAACAATGGCCTGGGACATTGATTGCTCTGCAGGATAATACAATAAAACTCAGGCTCCTTTGAAGGAACAGTTTCTGAGGTTAATGTTTTAGATTAATTCCAACCCTGGAGGGCTCCTCCCACCTATGTCTTTCTCTGCTTCTTGCCTGCATACTAGCTGGCCAACATTTAGGCTATGTTGTCATTGAACCTATCAATTTTGTCCCCAAATATCTTTTATCACAATGTCTGCTATTTAAATCTTTTACTTTTACTTTTTATTTTGAAATGACTTCAAACTTACAAGGCAGTTGAAAAATAACACAAAGCCCATACAGAGAATGCCAATATACCTGCCCCTAGATGCTCATATCTGCCAGCTTATAACATTTTGCCACGTTTGTCATATCATTCTATCCACCTATCTATCTAATCTATCTAATTTAATTTATCTCTTCAGTATTTTTGAGAGCACCCTTAGGCTCGAAGTTCTAAATTCTGTGTTACAAATGAAGTCCATTCCTTTGAGAAGAGATTAGGAAGTATTTGTTTTGTGGCCTGCTTCTCCTCCTCCCTCCTACTTTCCCCAGGAAAAATCTTTGAGTCAGGGCTCTGGACCTGGGCGTGGGGACAATGGCACATTGCTGTCTGAGTAACATCCTTGCTTTTGGAATTGGGTGCTTAGAGGAGGAGGGTGGAGTAGCCTCAGATCTTTCTAGCTTGCCTCTTCTGGCATAGAATCATCCATTTATGAGCTGGATCACGGATTATGGGGCTTCCAGTATCTCACTGTACCACTTCCAAGGTAGAGCCACTGTCTCATGAACGGGTAGAAGAACTTCCCCACCTCTCGGCTGCATTTGCTTGGAAATCTGCTTCAGCAACAGGTAGCTGGGGTCAGGATGGGAAACAGTGATACCTGGTGAGAAAGGCCTCCAGCTGGGAGCTGGGAAAGGAGGTAGAGGGGATTCCTGTGTTCTTGGCTTTCCAGTTGGGGGTAGAATTTCTGTCTTGCTGAGCTTGGGTGAGGGAGGGACTTGGTTTGAGTACCATAGACTCACTTTTTTTTACTGAATTTCAGTAGATGTTCTTGAATAGATGTTTCTTCATTTCTGTAGGCTTTTATGGACATCTCCAGTGACTTAAATGTTTTGCTTTGTCTCCTAATTTTCCTCATTTTCAATGGGGAGTGGGTTTGTGGAGCGCCACATGCTGTCAGGCCAAAACTCAGTCTCTTGCAATGGTTCTTTTTTTTTCCATTTAAAAAAATTTATTTATGAAAATTAACCACATACAAACACAAACATTCTTACCATATGCTATTCCATTCTTGATATATAATCAATAACTCACAATATTATCACATAGTTGTATATTCATCATCATGATCATTTGCATCAATTCAGAAAAAGAAACAAAAAGAAAACAGAAAAAAAATTCATGCATACCATACCCCTTACCCCTCCCTTTCATTGATCACTAGCATTCAATCTACTAAATTTGTTTTAACATTTGTTCCCCCTATTATTGATTCATTTTTAACCCATATGTTGTACTCGTCTGTTGATAAGATAGATAAAAGAAGCATCAGATGCAAGGTTTTCATAATCACACAGTCACACTGCGAAAGCTATATCATTATACAATCATCATCAAGAAACATGGTTACTGGAGCACAGCTCTACATTTTCAGACATTTCCCTCCAGCCTCTCTGTTATGCCTCAGCTAAAGAGATGATATCTATTTAATGTGTAAGAATAACCTCCAGGATAACCTCTCGACTCTGTTTGGAATTTCTCAGCCATTGACACTTTATTTTGTCTCATTTCTCTCTTCCCCCTTTTGGTTCAGAAGGTTTTCTCAATCCCTTGATGCTGAGTCCCAGCTCATTCTAGGATTTCTGTCCCACATTGCCAGGAAGGTCCACACCCCTGGGAGTCATGTCCCATGTAGAGAGGGGGAGGGCAGTGAGTTTGCTTGTTGTGTTGGCTGAGAGAGAGAGGCCACATCTGAGCAACAAAAGAGGTTCTCTTGGGGGTGACTCTTAGGCCCAATTTTAAGTAGGCTTAGCCGAACCTTTGTGGGGTTAAGTTTCATATGCACAAACCCCAAGATTGGGGGGCTCAGCCTATTGCTTTGATTGCCCCACTGCTTGTGGGGCAATCAAGAATTCTCCACTTAGGGAAGTTGAGTTTTCCTCCTTTCTCACCATTCCCCCAAGGGGACTTTGCAAAAACTTTTTTATTCCCTGTTGAAATCACTCTGGAATTTATTGGGGTATCACTGGACAAACCTACAAAATCTCATGCCCTACTCAAGGTTCCCTGTACTATGGTGTTCAATTAAGCTGTCCACATAAGTTATATTAGGAAATGCACTAGTCAAAATATAAATTTTGTACCAAATATTTTTTCTTGCAATTGTTCTTAATTTAATGTTGGCTTCACTGTCAATTTGTTATCTTAAATTTCTACTGTTCGAATGGGAGAATTTCAATATGAATGGGATATTTGGTCAATCTAAGGAATTGTTAATTTTTTTTAGGTGGGATAGCACTATTGTGGTTACTTTTCAAAGGGTTAGTAATACATACTAAAATATTTACAGATGAAATCATATGATATATGGGATTTAATTAAAAATAATGAAGTCTGTGCTATAGGTGGAGGGTGAGTTTGGTAGAAAGATGAAACAAGACCAGCTATAAGTGAATAATTTTGGGGGTACCATGATGGGGACCTGGGAGTTCATTGCACTCTCCTCTCTAATTTTGTGTATTTTGCAATTTTCCATTATAAAAGCAAATTTTTTCTTTCATCTATATTTGGAATATACTTCATTAGGTTTTAAAAATATATAGTGTCATAATTAAAATATTTAAAAGTATATATGTGTGTGTACTTTGCACTGAAAATGGACTGTGGACGATGGCTCTATGAAACTGAACGATCAGAATTCAAAGCACACTCTGTTCTGAAACTGTCAAGTGTAAGCATCTTCGTAAAAATACATTTTTAGAAAAATCAATATTTGTTCAGTATCTGAAATGGCACGAATGTCAAGCAAGTTCCTAATCAAAATTTACTAGATGGCCTAATTATGTATCAGAGACTGGTTTTGTCATTTCAATCAAAACCATCTTTAGATGATTGATTCATTTAATGAAAAATCCATGATGAAGATTGTTCCAATTTTATTTCAAGAATTTTAAAAGAGACTAATTTATGCACTGAATTGAAGTTGAGTAGAAACTGAGTTTGCAAAAAAAAATACAATTGATGACTAGATTTTGAGCATGAACTTGGATGTTGTGGACCAGTCAGAATATGGGTTAGCACTTGTGAGTCACACAATTAGAGCTTTTCAAGATTTAGAAACTTTCTTTTTAATATTTTTTCTATAGACTATTAACGGGAAGATTTTTCTCAACTATAAATGCTATTTTGTCAGAAATGAGAAGCTAGTTTTGACAATAGATCATTTGCCTAGTCATGTTGCAATGCAGTTGATGAAATTTTGTACAATGATAATTGGTCTTGGTACCAGAAGGGAACAAAAATGCTGAATTTATGAAGCAAAGTGACTTATCATTAATCTCAATTGTGCTGCCATGCTATTTCATTTCTTGTAATCCATTAACAATTTCAAAATAGTTCATAATGATTTATTATCTTTTTCTGCCCATGATGCTTAAAACTGCTCACAGGGATTTAAAAAAAAGTTTGCTTTCCAAATTGAACCTATCTTCCACACTGATCCTAAATACTTCTGTGCCCATCTCTCCATCTCCCCTACCAGTGCCCCACATCCACTTGGGTTATGATCCTTCTATCTCACCTCCTGACCGCCCATACATCCTTCAAAACCCACCTGCCACTGAACTAGCTGCCAATGTGATTTATCTAAAATGAGGATCTGACTATATCTCTCTTCTGCTTAAAATTTTTCATCGGGCCCATACCACTGACAGCATTTTATCCAATGTGAGAATGCATATATAGGGAAGCCCTATCCCTCAGTTTGAGAAATACCAATTAAATGTTAGGTAAAGTATTACAGTTTAGGAGACTGCTAAATAATCATAAATGCAAAGGTAGGCACTGAGGCTGCATGCAGTTCTTGATTATGAAGATTCTAGATGAATGAGTAGGCTTTTATTAAGCTTTTAAAACAACAGCATTGAAATAAAGCCTTATACATTTCTCATAGGCTTCTGATTAAAGATTGCAGGCTGAACACATGCATCTAATTTTGCTTCCTTCTGAGATGCTAAATGATACTAAAATGATAATATAAGTATATTTTTAAAGCATAAACCTACAAGGTTTGGGAGCAGAGGATTGGGGACCACAGAAACACAGTTCTGGAAACTGAAAGCATAAGGATAAGAGGGTAACTGATTTAGCATACTTAAGACAGTTGACCACTAATCTATTGGTGGGGAAAACTCAAGAACTGAACCAGTTTATATGACTGAAACTTCAAAACCTTTAGGAAATTTTGGTATCTTATACCTCTTGAAATAAGGTAAAACGGTGAACTATAATAAAGATTGGTAGAAATCTGCTTAGTAAGATTCCCTTCCACACATATTTAGCCACATGATTGCTGTGTTAGTTTTCCTGGGCTGCTATGACAAATACCAGACAAAGGGTTGGCTTAAACAGTGGAATTTATTGTCTCATGGTTTCAGGGACTAGAAGACTTGCTTCCCCTGGGGCTTGTAATGTTCTGGTGTTGGCTTGTCAGCAATCCTTGGGGTTCCTTGGCGTTCCCATCACGTGATGATGTCCTCTCCTCTCTTTTCTCCTCCATATTCCCACTGACTTCCTGTATCTGGCTCCTCCCTGTTATTTTCTCTTACTAAATCTGGATTTCTTCTGCTATAAAGGAATCATAGTAATCTGGATTAAGACCACCCTCATTCATTTGGGCCACACTCTGTTCAGAAGATGGGTTCACACCCACAGGAATGCAGATAAAGAGTAAGAATCTGTCTAAATTGGGATACATAAATCAACTTACTGCAATTGCCCCTCCAACTCTGGTAAAAGACCAGAGATTTTTTGCTTAGAGAGTTAAGTAGAGAGTTGGTCTGGAGGATACCAGGCACAGTTGGAGATGTGGTACGTTAATGCAGCTAGACGTTTTAAGGTAATGCATGCATACTGAATGCTTCCAGAAAGGAGGGCAAAGAAGATAAATGGATAAAAAAAAAATAAGAGAAGGAGAAAAAAAGAAAAATCAGACGAGTAGGAGGCCCAATGATCAAATAACAGAAGTTTCAGAAAGAGAGAGAAAATAGAAGGGTACAAATCACCAGTGAAAATAATTCCATAAAATTTCCCAGAATTACAAAGTATGAGTTTCGAGAGTGAAAGGGCCCATGATTCCGCAGAGAAAAGTCTACAACATTCTAGAGAGGGAACAACAGGGCACATGAAAAAGATCAAGAAGGGCTTAAAGTTTCTCAGAACCCAAACTAGAGGCTAGAAAGCAAAGGAGCGAGCCTAGATTTCTATACCTAGCCCAACTATCAATGCAATGGAGGAAAAAGCCTTTTTTCAGAGTCAAGGTCTTTTCCTCTCCATAGATCTTTTCAAAAGGAAGCTACCAGAATCCTTACTCTACCAAAATGAGAGTATAAACCAGAAATGGGAAGATGTGGAGTATAGAAAAGAGACTTAGCACAGAAGCGAGCTGCCAGGATGACAGTGAACACATGTGCAGGGCGAGGAGGAAAACTAGGCCAGATTATCAGAGGTCAGAAGGACATGGAAAGATTTCTTTCTCAAAATAATGAAACTGTTAGAATCCCTGGTGTGATAAACATCTCAAGTGTATATTGAGACAACTGGGCAAAAAAA
>PVIY010024272.1:0-38276 GCA_004026745.1 Myrmecophaga tridactyla | reverse complement strand
TTTCTAAACCATCTACTCATTTTATAATCCCTTTCTTGAAATTCACCTAGAAGATTTTTATTTCCTCTGATATTATTCTTGAAAATTAGCTTTCACAATTTTATCTTCTTAATCAATTTATAAGACCCTTTTGAATCCAATTCAGTAGATTTTTAAAAACACATTATAGAATTGTATTTTTTAAGTTCATAAAAGTGCATAAATTAGAAGATTTGAGAAGGCCAGGGAAATATATGATTATGAGTAACAAAATCACACACAATGATGAAAATGCTTCTGAATATCCATTTCCAAAATCCCCACCTCTCTTGTTCCCATTTCCCTGGAGCAGCATTTATGTTCTTCCCTCTTCCTATGAAGGGAAAAATTTCTCATGTTGATATTTTCAAAGAGACCTATATGATATCAGTATAAAAAAGGTGAGCACATCTGGAACCATCCTATTTGTAAAACCTTCAGCTCATCTCTAGGTCCCACAGCTCTCTAAAGCATTTTGCTCTGAAATAATCCTTGAATCTTGGTGTGATAACTTCCCATCAAATTGGAAAGAATTATAGACATTCTACTATTTAAAATAGTTTACCTTAATCAATTAATCTTTATTAAATTAATAATTTAATTCTTATCTTGTGATGACCAAGTTGTCAAGTACTCTGCAAACAGATAAACTGCTAAGGGAAATGCTGTTATCCAATGCATTAAATATAGTAGTCCTTCTTTTCCTTATTAGTATTTTAAATTAAAATAGGAAAATAAAAGTTCTAATATTTGTCTACAACACAATGGATTGTCAAGGCACCTCCTGGTTGTGAGCACCCAACCAGAGGTTTTTTGGTGACTCGCCCCCAATGACAAATGAGTATTCTGGAAATCACCAACCCTAATCAGAGGCCCTGCCCAGAATCTGTGGGCAGTCTCCCATTTTCAGCTTATCACTGACATCTTTTTCTCATACAGTCCTGACACTAAACCTTCAAAATGTCCCTAAGGACTCAGTGAAAAAATTATCATCAGACCTTAGTTCACATACCTGCAGGTCCCTGAGGGCACTTCCAGGTGGAGCTGTTGCCCTCGATTCTTTCTCATCAGTTCATGACACCATTCTGGGGGTCCCTTTATGTGTATCTTTTCCAGAATGTGCTGCCCTCATTTGCTCTCATCTGCAACCAGACAAGGAGAGTTATTTAATTATTTTACTGATTTTATTTAAACACACAGCAGTACTAAAAAGTAATGACTTTATTTTGCATGAAACATTTGGGAAGTTCCCAATATGCCACCCCAGCTCCCTGCACTATTCTCCACCCATCCCAGGGAGCTAGAATTTTTGGCACACTTGGCCTTGCAATATTTCCTAAATAGCCCATGAAATCTTATGTCTCTACATCTTTAAGTGTATTTATCTCTCTGCCTAAAATGCCCTCTCTCACTCTCAATTCTCTGTCTAGGGAGTATCTCTCTAAACAAGGCCAATGCAGAGGTTACCCCCACTCTAGCATTAAGGTCATGATCTGTTTACTTCTACCTACTGACAGAACTACCTGCAACTTTCTTTGTACTCTTAGGGCATGTTATATCTTATGGTGTCTGTCTGAGGCCTTACTGTGACATAGGGTTCTGAGTTTGAGTCATGGCTCTCTCATTTATTATCTGTGCAACCTTGAGCACATTCTTCCAATTCATCATATCTCAGTTTCCTCATCTTTAAATGGGTATAAGAGTATGTTATGGATGGCTGTAAACATTAAATAAGATACATATACAGAAGACCTAGAATCATGCCCTGCACATGCTCAGTGATATTACCTATTATTTCAGTTGTTTGTAAATGTGTTTGACTCTCTAATGACTTCTGGAAAAGTGGAATTTTCTTATCATCTTTTTCTCACTAATGACTATTGCCTAGATAATAATGAGTCAAGAAATGGTGATGTCGATTGCTCTGCACATCGGTCAGAGTTTGGTCAGGAACATAGAAGCCGCTCCAGGTACTTGAAGTAGAAACCCATTTAATATAGTGAAGTGGAGCTTTATGAAACCAGCGACTGACCAGCAGAACTGTAGTCAGGGGAGGCTACCCTCAGCTTTCATATTTCACAGTGCAGACATTTGGCCCATGGCTTAGTTTGCTAGGTTTACTGTAACAAAATCCATTCCTCAGTTGACTTAAACAACAGGGATTTATTGGCTCATGGTTTGGAGACTAGGAGTTCAAAGTCAAGGTGTCAGCATAGCTATGCTTTCTCCCAGGATCTGTGGCCTTGTGGTGCTGTAATGTGCTTGCAGTCCATGACTCAATCTCTGCCTCCGTCACACAGTCATCTGTCTCACATCCCTCCTCTAGCTTCCCCTACTACTGTGTCCAATTTCCACTGCTTACGTCTCCAGTCATCCTGGATTAAAATCTACCTTAACATCTTCAAAGATCCTTTTTAAAAATAGGTTCACACCCACAGGACTGGAGGTTAAGGACTTGAGCATGTCTTTGTGGGGAACAGGATTTAATCCATAATTCATATGTCAGCAACCCGCTGCTGCTGCCCAGATCTGAACCTTCCAGGAATTTACCATGAAGAGTCACAGCTGATTTGCAGGATGCAGGTGAGCGCTCTCAGGGGAAGCATACCCATCTGCAGCCTCTAGAATGCTGTTCTGAAATGTATGAGTGCAATGCAGGAGATTTCTGGGTGAGTGCTAATTGCCTACACATATGTGTTAATTTGAACTATCAGAATTTGCTGTTTTTGTACTACAAAAATGGTGGAACATCAACATTCCCATAAGTTCATTAATTCATTTGTCTAGTATATACCTATTGGATAAAGGGAGATAAAGTCCAATACTTAATAATTATTAATAATGATAATAACACCTAAGCTCCATTACCATGAAAACAGTCATGATGGTCAACAAGCAAATCCAATGGTGGCCCTGAGAATGTGTTACTGCTGTGATAACCTAATCCCCTGGAAGTTGATGGCTCAGTTCTAAGAGGAGACTGAGGTCATAGGTAACCATGAGAGAATACTGAACCCACTTTGTTCCCATATCTTTTTTATTATGGTCTCAGCTTGTGGAGAGAATTCATCCTAGATTCTTGATCTAGAATTTACTTTCAATTGCCCTGTTCCCACAGGAGAACTGAAGTTGACAGCCAGCATATTCTTAAACAATATTCAGTTCTGCTCTTTCGCTCAGGTTGAAATCACGTCACATAATTCCACATACTTGCCTTGGATCTACTGAATAGTACAGCCAGATTGTGGTTGTAAATACGTGGTTTGCAAAAGTTGAAGTCAACCATGATACATGCAGTTTCCACATTCCCTCCTCATTGGACTTCTGGGATATGGATACCAGCTCTTTTATTATCTCACACCTTTGGATTGTTAGTGTAATGAAAACAAAAACTGTATATGTGAGACTTTACAGCCCATTTTTCCTTTCCAACGAATATACTATGTTTGAATAATCAAATTTCATGCTTTTTGTTGCAGTAATTTGAGTTTAGAGAAAAGAGAAAAATTGGAAGTACAAGAGAAAGTCTGGATCAATTCATGTCAGAAGGCATGGAGAGAGAGCTCTACAGACATGAATACGGGAGAAGGGAAGGTGGCCTAGGTGGATAGAGTAGTTCAAGGGTTGAGCAGGAGAAAAGAGACTGAATGTCCAGAACAGAAGCTGTGCCATGCTATGTAAATCTGAGAAGTGGGATATTTATAGAAAAGTTCAGGAAGAGTTTAGATGGACCATGCCATGTAATCCCATCTCATCCTTTCAAAAAGTTCTGTAAATATTTCTACTGATTTTCATTTTTTTTCCAGGAGAGGCATCTTTTGAATGTGGCACGTTGCTGAGATGGACTCTAACTGGTCAGCCACACCAGTAGATCTGTTTTATGGGTTTTTGTTCCCCATTGCTCTGTTGATGTTTTGTGGCCTGCCATTCCACAGGAGTTTCCTGGAGTTGATGTAGCCAGCCTGGGCCTTTCATATCAGTGACTAGATACTCAATTTGTAAGTATAAAACAGTTCATGTCATGGATGTACCGTGGAGTATGCTGACCAATATGCATTGTGATCATACTCTCAACCTCAAGCAAAAGTGACCACGTATATAATACTATATTATTGGAAGTAATCCACCACCTATCTGTCTCTCTATCTTATCTCTCTATCTAGCTATCATTTATCTATCTATCAATTTATCTATCCATCTAATCATCTATCTAATGAGAGTGCATTTAAGATGGAAAAACTTGTAGGTCTATACAGAGAGATGAACTCTATTGTTCACCCCTACTAGGAAGTCAAGGGATATTTCCTGTAAATCCTGTACTTCTTCATGAACTAGGACAGAACTTCTCAGAGCCTCTGCAAAATCTTTTGGTACCACAGCCAGTAGAGCATAGTCTTAAGGTCATTCTCAGGAGGATGTAAGTCAGGATTCCCTCCAAGATAAAATGGCTTTACCTGGGCATATTTTGTATAACATAAATGTGTATTTAATGAAAACAAAGTGAAAAACTTTAGTAGGCTCAAAATCCAGACCAAAATTTATTTACATTCATAGAGTTGAAGGGGATCAAAACAGTCTCCTCATTATAAATTTGAGGATTCTGAGGTTTAGCGAGGTCAAGTTATCTTCTGATGACCATGAATTAAATCACTGGGCTAGAAACCAGAGCATGTGAACCTCTCTTCAATAACTGTGTAATACACACTATTTGATCTAAATTGGTGGACTTTATGTCAAAAATATCAAACTAAAATTATCAGAAATATTGGTCTAAATTATATGATTTAATACCTAGCCTTTCTATTTTTCAAGTATAGATATATTTAATTTGACAGGCTGAAAAACAGAGTTACTAACTGCCATTAGAATGATTAATTTCATCAGTATTGTAAGAACACAGTTAATTTAATTTAATTTAATGTCTACATAAATTTGGGTTCTTGATCTGAAGGACCTTTAGAAATAAACTAAAAGCGTTTAAATTATACCTTAAAATCAAAATACTGAACTTGTGGTATTTTTTTACTAACTTATTTGTTTTCCAAAAAAATAGGAAGTCCTATTAAAATTGCAAGTGTCCTCCTCTAACAGAAAAGCACTATACAATATGCACTGTGACTCTTTAAGTCAACACAAGTATCAATGCTATGAACCATTAATATGCCTAAAGATAGACTAGTAGTACTCTAATTTAGGAATCACATGCATATGCATTATTAATGTAAGCTATTCATTATGAACATTTAGTGCACACTTTTTATTGTCATAAGCCACAGGATGTGGAACTCAATTAAAATATTTCGTACTTGATATTTGCATTTCTATTAACAGCATTATATGATCCAGTACTGAATGAGAGAAGTTACTGAGTTATCAGAAAATTGGTTTTACTGAATTATATTAAATGATGAATAAATTGAACCAATAAAGAGATGAAAACCCAAGCAAACAGCTGCGTTGCTCCATCCATGTTTTGGCATCATGAACTTCTCTGTGGTCAGGACATTACCATGTAAACTTTGTGTACATAGGACTTGATGGCTAATCGTTCACACCCCTGCTTTTTGTATTCCTTCTTGCCTTACCGAGACCATCACTGAGCTGCTCCACCTCCTCCTGTGTCCACTGAAACCAGAGAATTCCTTTCCCCTTTATGGCTGCTACTATTTTAAGCATCAGAGTTACTCAATGAGGGTTTTTTTGGATGCAAAAAAGAATGAAGGTACAATTATTTCTATTTCCAAACACTATCGTCAAATGTGACCTCTATCGCGTCACATTTTTAGCAGCAACTATTCTTCAAGCAAAATATTTATTATGGCAAAACACAAAATAAATAGATGTAGAACAGCTGCTATTGCATCAGATGAGAAGTCCAAGGCCAAAAATGGATCTTTCCCTTGTCCATCATGGGTCTTCCTGTGTTACCTCTAGAAGTCTATGAAATCACTCAGCTATAAAATCCTAAAAAGAATGTCCAATTAGAGGTAAAATTTAAAGACCCCACTCTCAAGCCATAGAAGGACAACTAATAGCAGCCTACTAGAGAAACAAGCCTCATTTCTGTTGACAATTCTACATTGAAGGCCTGAAAGGGCAGTACAGCAGGGAAGATTTGGGGACATCTGTCAAAGCACGCATCTGGGAGTTGCATCTACAGCCTCTTTTCGTATACATATATGTTCCTACTGATTTTTTTTTAATGAGATGCTTTGGATGGCTTTCTTAATTCATCTATCTAGTTAGATGTCCCCTATACCATGTAGGGCTGTGTTCTATTGTGCCAGAAGATGAATGCACAGGATATCCTCATCTACAAATTATTCGGAAAGAACCTGTTGCTGTCTTGCCTCCAGGTCTCTAAGGATGAATACCTTCACTCGGAGCCAATGAGCACTAACTTGTAAATGATAACATAGCTTCCCCTTTGCTCCAACCAAAGCTACTCTCCATTCTAAAGACATACAAGAAGAAAGTAAGACATACAGGAGTCAAAGTTTCCCCAAATAACATGGTCTGACAAGAAAATAAAAGATAACAACTCGTTGTCTTTGTAACTTGGGTTGTTTCTGCACACTCCCACTCGTCAGAAGAACCATACCTCAGACTTCTTTCATCCCTCTACAGACATCAAACACATAATCAGCTCAACAGTGAGATATTGATTTAGGGGCACAGCAACTTCATTTCAAGCACAATAAAAAATTGAACACACAAATACTTTCTTGTCTTACACGAGGTTGTTACATTGAGGAAGAATACAGAATAAAGTTATTACTGAGGAAGCTAGCTAAAACAGTATCATCCTATTTGTTTCTGGAAGGAGAATTAATTCAATATCAACAAACACTTCATAATCCAGAAAATTCTGAAGGCTACATTTAGAATTTAAACAGCTTATCAGCGCTTTGTTTTAAATAATGCTTGCTATTTGGAAAGATGGAAGCCTTTTTTCCCCAGAGGAATAATGACATGTATTTGATAAAATAAATCAGCTTTACCATGTCTGTTTAACTTTAAGTTTCTTTAATGTAGAACCCGCAATTTACATAAAGAGCAAGAATTCAGTAACTTTCCTTCTGGCCCCAGAACAGGAAGAAATATATAATAATCATGGTGAATAATAAACTGAGGACTATACGGAATGACAATTAAGCACATCATAAGCATCCAACATAAGTGTATGGCAATTAGACACCATAATATAAGCCTCCTATCATCGCATCCTAAGCAAATAACAAGACAAGGGAATTCATGGCTTTACCAATGTATAGAATTTTATTTCAAAGTGTTGCACATACTATCTCCTTTTGACAGCCTGATAATATGAAAATATTGCCAATGTAGCTTAATTGTACTAAATGTTCTATTAAGACAGTAGATTTCAAGCAAGCAGGAAACATTATGATTCATGTAAAGCAGGATATGCTTAGTCACTGGGTTTAGCATATTCATGAAAGGGAAAGGTATAATGACAACAAATATTATTCAGAATATGATTTGAAAATAGGAAAATAATCTGGTATTCATAAGAAATAGTGCAAGTAGAATAGCCTTACACTGAATGTAAACTATAGATTACCATACAACACATTGATAGTAATCACTGTAGAGCTCAGTAATAAAAGAAATAATAAAAGTCTGACAAAATAAGTAATTAAAAAAAGTTTAACTTGTACCCAGGTGAATCAATGACTTAGAGAAAATATTTAAAATGCCCAGACATTTCTAAATGAGTAGCATATATAATTCATTTAATTATTTATTTGCTGAATTTCTTTCATATGCCTAACATATCCCTTGGTATGACAGATAAGGCATGGTCATTTGCCAGATGGACATATCAGGGTAAAGTACACACCTCATGAAATAGTTAGTTGTGTGTGCATGTGCATGTACACAAACATACGCATATACTTACAGATCTAAACATATAAATCTAATTATATTCCACATTTATTCTGAAAATAAAATTCTACTAAGAAAATATAAGGACTTTGAATAACACATATAAAAATATGATTCATTAAAGGGTAATTTTATTTCCACATTGTGCTTTACTTTCCACTTTTCATAAGAAACGTCTCAAAAACTTATTTTAAGATGGTTATGTAACACCAAATTTTATGTAATCATCACTTTAATAAATGTACCAAGGTAGAAAAGTGTTATACAATATTACTTGAAAATATCGTAGAACAGAAAGGAAGAAAATGAGAATGACAAAATAAAATCATAGAGGCAGTAGTAATTTCACAAACTCACCATTAACTCTAGAATACCTTGTTACTATGTCTATGGCTCAAATTTCCTCTTTGCAGAGTGGAATAATATACATATGCTTCCATCTCAGCATAACATCAATACTGTAGTATATTCTCCTCTTATTCTATGCAATCCATTTTTAACACACTGGAGAGGTCTTTTTAAAATGCCAGTCAGATCCTTTCCTTCCACTCTCAGTACGCTCTCATCTTCCCATTTTGCTTAGATTAAAAATGAAACTCCTTTATTGATCTACAAACTCCATTTGATTAGATTCTGTCTTCCACTCTATCCTTTTTCCATGCAACACCTTGTCTATTATGGTCTGGCCATATTGACCTTCTTTCCATTTATGAAATGATTGTTTTACTTTGGAGCATTTGCATTTTCTGTTTCCTATGCCTGGAGTGTCTTTCCCCATTATGATAACCTTTAGTTTTGATCTAATAGGTTTTGACTTCAGAGAAGCCTTTCCTGGACATTTGTTGTCTAATGTTTCTCCTAAGCTCCAAACTCACCCATTTTGTCACCTACATTAGCCTGTTTTAACTTATTCACAATTTCATTTAAGTTTTCTTTAATTTTCTAATGAATTTTCCATCTGTTCCCCTTACAAGCATCCTGAGACACTAAGATACTGCTTAGGATAGTAGTCACTCAATAACTACTTTTTGTTGAATAAACCTTAGTAGTTACTCATTGCTTGACTTCCAGAACTATGTCTGTATCTACTGAAAATTCTCTGGGTCATATATATTAGTTCCCACATAAAGATAGTTAGAATACTTAGCTAATTGAAACTGGAAATTTAGACTTCATTTATTTGATCACATTAGCATTCCCAATTTAATGAAATCACAGCTATAGAGGCCCTGATTAGCTCTCAAATCCTGAGCAAAGGTTTTCCCTACTGCTTGCATCATACTGCATCAAATGATTATTCTATCAACTTATTGCTTTCTTGTAAAAGTAGCAAGACTAGTAGGTGAATCAATGGCTTTTAAAAAGAGTTTTGCTGTGCAATAATCTTCACCGATAAAGATACTTGGATCTAGTGTCTGTATTTACAGCGTAAAATTGTCATCCAATATATTTCAAAATATATATGACCTCTCAAAAATAATAATATAAAAAGCTGTATCATCTGATTTCATTATTACTTTGGAATGTTAAAATGTTAGAAACTTCATTATGTTATCTGCATTGATTTGGTTTTGGTAACATGTACATAGAATATGTTCTCCAGGTAATATTATACATATACAAAATGTTATATGAGTATATATATGTTCTAGTTTGCTAGCTGTCAGAATGCAACACACCAGAGGTGGATTGGCTTTTAATAAAAGGGGATTTATTTTGTTAGTTCTTTAGAGGAAAGGCAGCTAACTTTCATCTGAGGTTCTTTCTTACTTGGGAAGGCACAGGATGGTCTCTACTGGCCTTCTCTCCAGGCCTCTGGGTTCCAACAACTTTCCCCAGGGTGATTCCTTTCTGCATCTCCAAAGGCCTGGGCTGAGCTGCGAGTGCTGAGATGAGGTATGCTGAGCTGCTTGGGCTGTGCTAGGTTGAGCTCTCTCACTTAAGCACCAGCCAATTAAGTCAAACATCATTCATTGCAGCAGGCACGCCTCCTAGCCGACTGCAGATGTAATCAGCAACAGATGAGGTTCACGTACCATTGGCTCATTCCACGGCAACAGAACTAGGTGCCTTCACTTGGCCAGTTTGACAACTAGATCTAACTACCACAATATATATAACATATACATATATATAATAAAATGAGATTTGTTTTATGAACTGGTTCATATGACTTTGGGGATGGGTAAGTCCAAACTCTATGGAGCAGACCACAAGCTGGGAACTGTGATAAAAGTTTTCAACGAATTTCCCAGGATGTTTCATCTGAGCCTTACTTCAACTGAAGTAACCTCATCAGAAGGTCCTATTTATAAGAGTTCTTTCCCATGGAATGGACAGTTAGAGAGAGTTCTGAAGATCGGCAGCGGGAAACCCAAGTGTCATCAGGTGGTTTCTGATCAAAATATGCATGCAAGGAAACTACCTAAGACCTAGAAACAACCCCTCAAATACAGCAAAGAGAAATATTCTCAGATTACAGGGTCAGCAAAAGTTTATGTTCTCAACAACCAAAGGGAGATCCTAATGTTTCATGGTACATCAAACAAAGAACTCAGATGGGTATTGCCTGAATAAAGAAGCAAAATTAGGCCTTCAATAAAGACCTTATAACAAAGTTTGAAAGCAAAATTAGAAAGGATGAAATGGTTTTCATCTAAATAAATTGTGCATCTGAACAAAGTTCAAGAATATTTATAGAAATACAAAATTACCTAACACTAAACAGCATACAATTCAAATATTTGGCATACAATCAACATTTCGACTTTTGTTAAAAATCTACAAGAAACATTGAGCATATAATGTTGAAGCTTTAAATACTTAAAGATATCTCAAAGAGAACCTGTAGGAATGAAATAAATGACTTCTGGATTTAAAAAATAGCATAGGTGCGACAGCAAAATAGACACTGATGAAGAAAATGTTAGCAAACTGGAAAACAGCAATAAAAACTTTCCAAAATGAAAGACAGAGAATAAAAAATAATTTAAAACTGAAAACTGTATCACTGAGCAATAAAATGACCTTAAGTTATTTGGTATATATGTTATTCTAGTGCTTGATGGAAAGAGAGGAGTACACATATATCTGAAAGAATATTGGCTAGATTTTCCATATTTGATGAAAACTCTAAACACAAGTATCCAAAATTTTCAAGGAATTTCAAGTGCAAGAAACACAAATATTCTTACAGTTTTAACCAGAGTTGAAGTAGAACCTTAAAATCAGGCAGAGGAAAAAAATATATCATGTAAATGGAAATACAAATAATTATGATATCAGATTTCTTATCAAAAGCAATGCAAAGTTGTAAAACAGTGGGCAAGAGCTTTAAAGTACCAAAGGAAAGACTTGGTAACTCAAAATTCCATACCTGTAAATAAAATATTTCAAAAAGTAAAGATGATATAAAGACATTTTTCAGATATACAAAAACTGAAAGAATTCATCACTGAACTGTAATAAGTATAACAGAAATCTTTCAGGCAGAAAGAAAAAGATTTTTCATAGGAAATCTGAATCTACAAAAAAAATGCAGTCAGAGTGCACATACGTAGATAAATCTAAAATATTTTCTTATATTTAAATCATTTTAAAGATAATTGATTATTCAAAGTAAAATAACAACAATGTATTGTAGGATTTATGTATACCAAAAATAGCATAAAAGCTAGGAGGGGAAGAAAAGAAAATATACACTATACATATTGATTTCATATTACTTGAATTTGGCTATAATGAGTAACATACGTATACTATAAAAACATACAGCAGCCAATAAAATAATAAAACAGAATTACAGAAAGCCAAGAAATGTTGTAAATTAATAGTATTCAATCCAAAAGAAATCAGAAAAAAAAAGAGGAAAGTGGAACAGTGGTGAGATAGGAAATATAGAAAAGAAATAACAAGGTGGTAGATATAACCCAACCTACCAACAACCAGATTAAATATAGTTTAAAAAAAAATCTGTCCCAAACTAAGTGACTCTCAAGTTGGATAAAGAAGCAAAACCCATATATATGCTGCCTATCATCAACTCACTTTCACATTAAAAAAATCAATTGTTTTCAAAAGTAACAGAATGGAAAATATGTATCATGCCAGTAATAATCAAAAGAAAGCTGAAATGACTATATCAATATAGACACAGTAGATTTCCAAACAAAGATTATTACCAGGGGCAAATATGATCATTTCTTAATGAGAAACGAGTTTATTCATCAAGAAGATATACTAATCCTAAATTATTAATGCACTTAATACCAAAGCTTCAATATATGTGAAGAAAAACACTGACATAATTTCAAAGAGAAATAGATACATCCTCAGTTGTAATCAGAGATTCCACCACAGGCTCTCAATAATTTTTAGAACAAGTAGGCAGAATATCAGTAAGGATACAGAAGCTTTAAATAACATTATCAACAAATTGAGGTCGTGCATATATTTAGAATACATTACCCCAGAAGAGCAGAACACACATTCTTTACAATATACACAGAACACTTGACAAGATAGACAGCTTTCAGTGATAGAAAATGTCTCAATATTTGAAAGTATTCCAATAATGTAAAGTATGTTCTGTGACAACAATGAAATTTAATTATAAACAAATGACAAAACACATCTATAATAAAATTGTGAATTATATGGAAACAAAATCTCATACTTATAACAAGAAATTATGGAAAAATAAATCAAATGAGAAATTATAAAGCAAATGGAAGAAAAATATATTGAAATTTACCAAATACAAGTAAAGATATACTTGAGGATAATTTGAAACATCAACAGCAAATATTAGAAAAGTAGAAATGTCTTCAGTTTTCATTTAAAAAATAGAAAAAGAAAAGCAAACTGTAATCAAAGTAAACAGAAGAAAGGAAATAAGATAGACAAGAGAAGAATTCAATGACATTGAAATCTGAATAACAATAGTTAATGAAACCAAATCCTTTTATTTTCATGAAGAGAAAAAAAAATTAAGAGGCGAAAAATAGGTTAACCTCTAACCAGATTGATGAGAGGGAAAAAGAAGTATGCAAATAATCTATATTCTGTTGAGAGAAATGACATTCTAGAGATATTACAGATTGTCAGCTCAATAAGGTCAGATTAATATTCTAGCACAAATGAATTCTACAATTTGTCAATTTCATGAAATATGATCTACCAAGGCTCATTAAATAAGGAACAGATTATCTTAATTCAATCTTATTCAAAGGTAAATATATAGATGTAATTTAAAGTGTGGCTTAAAAACTTTCCACAAAAAGAAAAAATACACAGTCCCAAATGGATTTCTGGTAGCATCAACTAAATATTTAAAGAAGAAAAAATACCAGTTCTTCACAAAATCTTCTAAAAAAAAATTGAAGAGGACAGAACAATTCCCAGTTAAGTCTATAAGGCTAGTATTACCCTTATGTAATAAATTTGAAAGAAAAGTAAAAGACCAATATTCTTCATGAACATAGATGCAAAAATTCTAAAATGCTTTTACTAAATCAAACACAAAGTATACAAAGAACAGATGATATGTCAGGAACCTAGATTGTTTATATGCAAAATGCCAGGTTATTTAAATGTTCAAAAATCAATCAATATAATTTACCAAGAAAAAAGAAAAATAATCTCAAGGGATTTCAGATAAATTAGTCTACAATATTAACATCAATTATCATTAAAATCTCCTAGAAAACCAGAAACAGAAGTAAACTTTGAAAAACTGACAAAGGGAATTGAGGCAAGATATTCAATTTATAGGATATTTAATGGTCAATAAGTGAATGCTTCCCTGAAGGCAAGTACATTCACTTACTTAAATTCTATATGGCACCAGTGGTTCTAGAAATTGGAAGGAGCAAGATAAGGAAATTAAAGCACGTAGTAAGAAAGGAAGAAATAAAATTATCTTTATTTGCTAAAAACATAATTGTCAATGTAGAAAATCCTATTACTGAATTTACAAAACAAAATCAAAGCAAGCCCCTACTAGAATTAATAGTGCATATAGTAAACCTGTATGATATAAAATCAATATACATACTAATTATATGTATTTATATATACCGATAATAAACAACCAGAAGTTGAAATTTAAAAGCAAAGGTAATTGCACTAGCTTTAAAAATGAGAAATGGAGATATCTTTTACAAGATATGTGCATTAACTATGAACTAAAATGCACAAACATGGCTGAGAGAGATTAAAGACAATATGACAGAGAGAAATTAAAGACTCAAAAAATAGATATGAAATGTTCTGTGTTATGAATTAGAAGACTCAATAATATTAAGTGGTCAATTCTCCCCAAATTGATCTGCAGAATTGACAAAAACTGATGAAAATGTCTGTAATTGTAGCAGTTGGCAGGCTGGTTGCAAAATTCATATGAAAATGTAAGAACATGGAAGATACTAAAAACAAGAAGTTTTAAAAAGAACAAAATGGAGGACTAACACTACCATATATCATGTTTTATCACAAAGGTACAATAGGCAAAATAGTGTGGTTTTGGAGTTAAATTAAATAAATGGAACAATAGAACTGAATAAAGGTCAAGAATAGATTCATCAACTGATATATGCTCAACTGATTTTTTGCCAAAGTGCTATGGCAAATCAATGGGGAAAGGATAATCTTTCCAATAATTGGTGTTGAAACTACTAAATAATAATATTTTAAAATATCCAAAAATCTTTGACCTTTAATTCAAGATGTATAAAATATTTAAATCAAAATGGATCATCAACCTAAATATAAAACCTAAAAGTATAAAATTTCTAATAGAAACATAGGGTAAAATCTGTTTGATTTTACATATCACAAAAACTTCTTAGATAGAAAACAAAAAGCACAATCCATGAAAGAACAAAATGATAAATTGGGCTTCATCAAAATTCAAAATATTCACTCTTCAAAAGACACCATTAAGGGAATTAAAAAGAAAAGTCATTATGCGGGTTGGAAATTATGTACCCTAGAAATGTCATGTTTTAATCCTAACCCCATTTTATAAAGGTGGCTGTTTCTTCTAATCCCTATTCTGTACTGTATGTTGGGACTTTAATTAGCTTATCTCCATGGAGATGTGACTCAATCTGTGTGGGTATTAAACCTGATTATGTGGAGACATGTCTCCACCCATTCCAGGTGGGTCTTGATTGGTTTTACTGGAATCCTTTAAAAGGAGAAGCGCTTTGGAAAAAACTAGAGAAAGCCATGAGATTTGGAGAAAGCAGAGACACAACAGAGCCACGAGAAAGCCACAAAAGAGAATGCAACAGAACCCTGAAACAGATAGTTTACCAGCCTGCAGTTTTTGGAGATAAAGAAGAAAAACACCTCCCAGAGAGCTGGAGAGGAAGCTGGTAGATGACGCTATGTTCACCATGTGCCTTTCCAGATGACAGAGAAACCCTGAACTTCATCGGCCTTCTTAAATCAAGGTATCTTTCCTTGGATGCCTTAGATTAAACATTTCTATAGACTTACTTTAATTGGGACATTTCCATGGCTTAAAACTATTAACTTGCAACTTATTAAATTCCCCCTTTTTAAAAGCCATTCTATGTCTGGAATAGTGCATTCTGGCAGCTAGCAAACTAGAATAGTTATGGATTGGGAAAAAAATATTTGTGAATCACGTTCCTGATACAAGACATGCATCCGGTATATATGAAGAACTCAAAACATTCACTAATAAGAAAACACTCTAATTTTAAAATGGGCAACAGATTTGGACACTTCAGCAAAGAATATATTTGGATGAAAAATAAGCATGAAAATATACTACATATCATTGTTCATTAGAAAAAGGCAAATTAAAATCACAAAAATATACTGCCACCCACCATTTAGAGTGGCTTAAATTGAAAAGACTGACCATATCAAGTGTTGTCTGGGAGGTAGATCAACTGCATCCACACACACCACTTTTGGAAATGTAAAATTGCACCACAATAGAAAACAATTTGCAGTTTTTAATATACACTCACCATTTTCCCAGCCATTCAACTCCTAGGTATTTCCTCTAAAGAAATGAAAGCATCTGTCCATAAAAACCTGGGTCTCCAGCATGGCAGATGAGAATTCTGCCTGCTGAGCTACCATTGCTTTGCTCAGCAGGTTCATTTTTAATAGCCCAAAACTGGAAACAACTCAAAGAACTCAAACACCCATCAAAGGTGATGAACAAGATAATTGTGACATATTTGGATATATTTGTTTGCTAAAGCTTCCAGAATGCACTGTAGAGACAAGGAACTGCTTTTAGAAAGGGAATTTAATAAGTTACAAGTTTACAGTTCTAAGGTCATAAATATGTCCAAACTAAGGCATCCAGGGAAAGATATCTTAGCTCAAGGCAGGCTAATCTGGGAAGGCATGTGCTGGCATTTGCTGGTCCTATTCTTGGTGTGTTGCTATGCCAGCAGTTTCCTCTCTAAGTGTCTGTGGACCTTCACTTAGTTCCTCTGGTACACAACTGTGGGCTCTGGCTTACTTAGTGACTCATGGGAAGGAACATGGCAACAATTGTTGGCCTCTGCCTATGTCTAGGCATCTGCTCTCTCTGTTGGCACTACAAGCATCTCCAAACATCTGTGTCTCTGTCAGCTCTGAAGCAACTTTTCTCCAAGCATCTGCATCTGAGGTTTCTCCAAAATGTTTCCCCTTTAAAAGGACTCTAGGAAACTAATCAAGACCCACCTTGAATGGATATAATCACATCCCCATCTAATCAAAATGTCACACCTACAGCTGGGCATGCCACACCTCCATGGAGATAAACTAATCTAATGAATAGTTACTGAATCAGAACAAGATAAAACAAAACAAAGAAAAGTTACTGCCCTACAATATTAAATCAGGGTTAAAAGAAATGGCTGTCCCACAAGATTGGACCAGGACTAAAACAAGACTTTTCTGGGGTACATAATATTTTTAAACCAGCACAGCACACGATATACTACTACTCAGAAATAAAAAGCAGTGAACTAATGATACTTTCTTCTACATGGATGATTCTCCAGATAACCTTGCTGAGATAAAGAGAGCAACACAAGAGTGCTGAGTACTTGATTTCATTTGTATAAAATTTTAGAAAGTTCAAACTAATCGATAGTGACAGAAAGCCCATCTGTGGCTGCCCATTAAAGAAGGGTAATTCCCCCTTTGGGATGGGGGAATTACAAGGAAGGATCAAGAATTGTGGGGAGTGCTTGTTATTTTCATCATCTCCTGAAGGACATTTTGTGTTGATGGCTTTAATAAAACAATCACTTATTCTTTCAGATACTGAACTTGTTGGTGCTCAGCTGGTTTTAGGCTAGGGTCAGCTCAGTGGATCCGCCTCAGGCAGGGGCTGGAATGGTTATGCATCTTACAGAAGGGAAGTTCTGTGACTAAAATTGGTTAATTACCCATTTGACTTTCATACACGTTTGACCAGCAGATTAATCATCATAGCAAGTTAACTATAGTGAATAGAAACAAGCATATCACCCCAAAAATCACCTAAATCCTTGATTTGGAAAGCATACACAGTCACTCCTAACTTGTTCTATGCATGAAAACAAGTCCTATAATCAATTCCAAAGTCAACGGGTAGAGAAATACAGCTTACCCATAATGAGGACATAGTAAGGGTACAGTTGCAGAGATGGTTCAAAAATTAGGTCAATAAAGCAAGCAAAAATGCACAAAAAATGAAGTACTTCTTTAAAAAAGCTGGTAAATTCTGAAAAGTTTGTCAAAGAAATAGCAAATCAAATTGCTCTTTAACCTGAATAGCTTTCCTTTATATCATAAGCTCTCATCTTCTAGAACCCAATATATTAACCCTAACTATGAGGCTTCAATATTGAATTGATAGTTTAATGTACTTGAACACTGGTTTTGCCAAATAGGTTGTAACAAAAATAATTCTTGAGCACACTACTTTTAAATGCCAAAATCATTGATATTATGGAAAACAAAAATAGAAAGCACATCATCCCAACCACTCTAGTTTGCTCTGCATTCATCCCAAATTAGCCCTTTGCTTATTGCAGAAATGTTAAACAACTGTTGAGACATTGGAATATATAAATTCCCCAACTATTTTAGCTTTTCCAGATTAAAAACCCATGTAGGTCATTGTATTATTTTTAAGCTGTGTAGAATGAGCATTTATTCTAAATATTCTCCATGTTTTCACATTTTTTTTCTGTTTCTCTAAAAAGTACCTAACGAGCATTTTAAAGCTGTTACAATAGAGTTTGGAAAATGCTAAGGAAGGATTACTCATTTCTCTGGACTAATTCTGCTGACTAACACAGCTACCCACATGGTATCCTAGTTAGTAGAATGGAAGTTCAAAATGTGAATATCTCTTGCCTACCTAGAAACTACGTAAATTATAAACAAGCATTTTGGAGGGAGAAAGTTACATGTGTTAAATAAAATGAGTAACAATAGCTGTCTTATCCACATATAATTATTTTCTGAGGTGAAACACATGAGGTTTCAGGAAATTTTCCAGTGAAACAAAATTCATATTTTCATCTGAACATAAAATATTGCAACTCTCTTCCTCAGAAGTACAGTCATAACATTCAAACTGAAAGGACAAGAATCTCTAGAACAGTTTCTTTCCCTGATTTTATATTAGTGTTTGCTTAGAGGAAGAGAAGGGGAGAGTTGAAAAACTAGAGGTAACCACATCATTTTTAAAACTAAATGTTATTTGTCTCCTTTAGCCCTTCTGTAAAATTAGTTAACTCAAGAATAATTATGATATACAAAACCAAGTCTGTCTATATTACTAGGAACCTACTGTCAACACAGTAATATTTATTTTTCTGGTCATTAGTGCTGTAGGAAACTTAAGCAGGAAGGTAGAAGGAAAACATGAGAGATCAGAAAATATTCATTACTTCTTCTAAAGGCACAACTCGAAAGAAGGTAAACCTAAAATAATAATAATAATAAATTAGACACCAAACACACAGTAGAGGAGCATGGCTGAGTCCATCCCACATCCCACATCTACAGTTCGCTCTTATTAATACCTGACAAAGGAAGAAAGAAAGGTCTTGAGGTTAGGAAAAAAAAAATAGGAACAGATTATGGATGGAAAGGAAATGTCAAGAAGGAAATAAGATTAAAAAATAAAATCATCTCCATAGGTAACAACCTTAGATTGCATGGAAGGACAATTCAAAAGAAATAAATAATGATAGTTTGTGTGGTAATTAGATTCAGTTGTCAACTTGGCCAGGGGAAGGCACCTAGTTCTGTTGCTGTGGACATGAGCCAATGGTACATGAACCTCATCTGTTGCTCATTACATCTGCAGTCGGCTAGGAGGCGTGCCTGCTGCAATGAATGATGTTTGACTTAATTGGCTGGTGCTTAAATGAGAGAGCACAATGTAGCACAGCCCAAGCAGCTCAGCATTCCTCATCTCAGCACTCGCAGCTCAGCCCAGGCCTTTGGAGATGCAGAAAGAAATCACCCAGGGAAAGTTGTTGGAACCCAGAGGCCTGGATAGAAGGCCAACAGAGATTGCTCTGTGCCCTCCCACTTAAGAAGGAACCTCAGTTGAAAGTTAGCTGCCTTTCCTCTGAAGAACTAATGTAATAAATACCCTTTTATTAAAAGCCAATCCATCTCTGGTGTGTTGCATTCTGGGAGCTAGCAAACTAGAACAGTTTGAAAACAGAATAAGACTGAAAGAGGAAGAGAAAAAAATGAAAGAGGTATAAAGACCATTTCCTTAAAGAAGTGCTAACAAGCCAATTCCCTGAATTTTCAGTTGAAGGAAATTTGGAGAAAAAATATATTACAGGCAGGGATGCCTGTTTTTCATGAGAATAAAGTTGGCATTTATTTAATATTTCTTTGATTTTTGTATTCCATTCACTTGACTGTAGTGGAGCATTCACTCATTCTCATAAGATAGTTTTCATATCGATATATCCTTCTAGGAGAGATTTTTCACAGTGATATTCGTATGTATATCAATTGTCAAAATGCTGAGACCTAAATGGGGATATTCAGAAAGCAATTGAATACAAGAATATAAATAACTTCCCAGCTCCCAGTAATGATGGAAACACCAACGCAGCCCTTCTACATCTCCTCATCACAGAGATTATTAGATATGTGCCCACCTTATTAGAAATGCTGATGTGTAGGCTATGGGTTCATTCATTTGTTTGACAAATCAGGATGCCTCAATGACTGGACATAATGCAGACATGGGATCTATTCAATTCATGTACATTATTGAATTTGGCACTACTGATGCACCATTGCTGCTTTTGACTATTCAAAAGAATCCTCATTACTTACTAGCCAGGTATCTGTTCTAGGCTGCCCTATGTAATTTCTTGCCTGCCCAGGAAGAGGATTTGGGATTGTGAACACCAGGCCAACTTCTGCCCTAGGGCACTGCTGTGAAGTCATTTATATAAAATAACATAGGGTATTAAGGACATGAGAGAGGATTTACAATATAAAACCTCTGAAAAAAAGGAGGGTAGAACACAGTATGTTTAATCACATTATTAATGAAATCAGTGTGTGTGTGTGAATGTCCATAGAAAATAAATAAAAAAAAGATATATTCTAATCGTGGTAGTTTGAAGGTGTATGTACTCCAGAAAAACATAGTTTCAAACCTAATCCATTCTGTGGGTGTGAACCCATTGTAAGTGGGAACTTTGATGAAGTTATTTCAGTTAAGTCCCAACTCAATCAGGATGGATCTTAAATCTATTACTGGTTTAAGTACTTTATAAAAGAATGAAATTTATAAAGAGAGAAAGAAAGCCACAGGAGGCAAGAAGCTGAAATGGAACCCTGGAGAGAAGGAAGAGAAGAAGAGATGCTGCCATATGACTTGCCGTGCGACAGAG
This sequence comes from Myrmecophaga tridactyla, assembly GCA_004026745.1. Taxonomy (NCBI): domain Eukaryota; kingdom Metazoa; phylum Chordata; class Mammalia; order Pilosa; family Myrmecophagidae; genus Myrmecophaga; species Myrmecophaga tridactyla. Next base: position 17,439 of record PVIY010024272.1, on the reverse strand, counting down.
GCACCAAGGAGCCCTGGCAGGCAGCTCAGAACGCCACATCCTTGGGGGAGAAAACATTGCCTTGATGATGCCTTGATTTGGGCGTTTTAGAACATGACAAAGACAATAATAAGAAAAAATTCAACCATTCTTAGCCTCAAAACCATGAATGAATAAATCCCCATTGTTTAAACCAAATCATTTTATAATTGCTTAAGCAGCCAAGGGAGCTAAAACACTATTTTTTAGTGCTTTATTTCCTAGATATTTGTCTTAGTAGTGTTTGATATTTTTGAATTTGTGTCTATTATCTATTATAAGCCTGCATGGTAATTGCAGTATAAAAATAATCAAAGACATAAAGATACAAATAGATCCAGATGTAAATACAGATATGTGTACAGCAAACCACCTTTAGATTTCAACCACATTTTGGATTCCCATATGCAATATTATTAGGTAACCCACACATCTCAAGGCTTCCTTTTAATCTCAGGAGTGAAATTTCATGTATCATCATGGCTGTCTGTGAGCTCCTTACCTATTTCATTCTTTTCCCTTATTTCCCACATCATGCTACACCACACACCTTTAATGGTGGAACTCACACTGTTACCTTCATCATTTCTATGATTTGAGGATGATGAGGATGAGAATGATAATGATCATGCTAAGTCCAGTTTCCACTTATATCAAGGAGCTTTGTCTCTTTTATGTTGTCCTTAGCAATATAGCAATGAATCCATTAATGATATAAATAAGTATTCCCAGATAGGGAAAAAATAGCTTTAGAGGGAACTCCTAGTACATCCATTTCACATTTTAATAAGTTAAGAAAGCAACAAATTAATAAAAATATAAATAGCATAAATAATAAAAATTATTTTATCAGATTTATAGAAGTAAGAAAGAATATACATGTTTTAGTGTATGCAAAAAAGGAACGAAATGTATTTTAAATTGTAACAATATTGATACATTTTCATACCATAGTGTAAGAAAACAGGATTTTTTTTAAGTAACCAAGCTTAGAAGATTGAAAACAAATTCTCAAAAATAAAATTACAAAAAGAAATTACAATAGGGTGAAAAAAAATGTGAACATAATTAACATAATATTTTTAAAAGCCCAAATTAGACTGTGTAGCAAAATTTTGGCATGTATATGAAGCATCTCATTCATTTAATGCATTTATAAAAAAGCAAATTTAACAAAATAATGGTAAATATTGATTTCAGAAGGGGATGCATTAACAAAGGAATATAGTAGAAAATGAGAAGTTAAACAAAAATTATAAGGTCAATACACAAAACTTCCAAAATCATACATAGAATAAATTTATTTAAAATGACAGTTACCAAAATTGGCATATCAGCAAAATACACCTTAAATAGGATATACTTTTGGGGTGGGCAATGGTGGCGCAGTGGGAGAGTTCTCACCTGCCGTGCCAGAGACCCGGGTTTGATTCCCAGTGCCTGCCCATGCAAAAAAAAAAAAAAAGAATATATTTTTGGATGAATTACGTAAAAATGTTAGTATCAACAAGAAACTGTAGACATCTAGGGATTGTATTTCTTTCAAACTTGTAAACATGCACAAATAATCAGCAGATTGTAAGAAATATCTGTAAACATAAAAGAACAATAGCATGGTCTTCAATTGGTTCGGTGAAGTAAATGTGATCTTGATTTTAAAACATGACAAAGACAATTAGAAGAAGACAAAGATTTGGCATTCTTAGTTGTCCGTGAGTATATATGAAAACTTTAATTTTTAAAAATAAAAACCACTACCATAGAAGATTTTTTTTGAAGAGTGAGGTTCACCCCAGGGGTAAAATGTAAGAAATGCGCAAGTGACCCAATTATGCCCACCCAAATTGAATAAAATTATATAAATGTAACAGTAAAATTAGATGAATATATAATTTCCAAAGGCATTTTTAAAGGGTTGTATCCACTTCAAAGACAAAAACAACAGAAATAAAGAAAATAGGACTTATTTAATAGGATGAGGAGAAACTTTTATTTAAAAAGAATGGAGAGAAATATTAGAGCTTTTCTTTTTCTTAAAACCAAGAGAAAAGGAAATGGACAGGACCATATAACACTCCATTACTGGAGTCGTGTCTGCTTTTCTAATATTCAAGTTTTCCAAGCTCTGTTCCTGATGCAGCTCCAGGCAAGGGGAAATACCCGCTCTGCCTTGGACCCCACCTCTATTCCACACCCTCTGCCTGCAGTGTGTGCCACTCATGCACAAATTCATTTCTGCCAGGGTGCTGTTTCCAAAACCGCTTGCCTTAAGTGATGACATGGTTATCATATCATATATAGATAGATAGATAAATAGATGATAGATAGATAGATAGATAGATAGATAGATAGATAGATAGATAGATAGATAGATAGATAGATATAGCGGACCCTGTTCTAGGACTTTGTCATATCTTAACTCACTCAATCTTCAAAGAAACATTACTATTATCATCTCCATTTTATAGATGTGGCCTGAGTTGAAGACATTACATCCCTTGTCCCACATCTTACATCCCGCTGGTTTGCAGTCATGACTTGAACCCATGAGCCTGTCTCCACAACCACACTTTCAAATATGATTTTCTGTCAAAATGTCAAATATGACATTTCCAGGTCAGAAAATACATTCTCCTAATTACCATCCTCATCCTCTGCAGTGTTTTACCTCTATGTTTCATGGCGGTTAATTTACATCCATTCGACCTGAGTGTGCATGTCTAATACCCATTCTGAGCTGTCAGCCCCTTGAAAGTAAACTCCTCAGAGAAAGCACAGCAGGATAGCTGTTTGATTCTTCAGCTATGCATGTCAAAAGCTGTGAATTGTTAGAGACCTGTGATTCCAATCCAATGTCCCAGATTTTATGTAGTTCTCTCCCATTCTCCTTTTGCACCTCCCTTCCTGACAGCAAGACAGCTGCCACCACGATCCCCATGGTGTTGACTTCTGGGTCCACACTCTATGGGGACACATCACCGTCCCCCAGGAAGATATACTTCTCATCCTGGGGAGTCTCTGTGTGCCCCCACATGTGCCTCTCTCAGCATCCCCCTGTCTCTTTCAGACATGGACCATGTTCCACCCACTCTGACCATCCCCACCCAGGCCCTGAACCACAGGTGCATGGTACCTTGCTTGGCGCTACCTAATGGCTTTTGGAATTAATTGAATAAGGATCCCTCTCTCCTTCTTCCCTTATTACCTGCTAATAAATTAGCTAATATAAATTTCTATATTAAGTAGCTCTTGGGAGAAGGTCAAATACTGACTAAAATTGTAAAATACCTAAAAATATAATGATTATAGAAATAATGCACTTAAGCATTGATGGGCCACCATGGAATACAGTTCAGTGATCAAGGTAGAAGTAAAAACCTTAAATACTGATAGACTAGAAGTGGAAATATAATGGAATCATATTTTAAAAATAGAAAAAAAGTATAATATTCAACTCAAAAAATTAAAGAACACAAATAAAATAAGAAGATAATTACAAGGAAGGAAATAATAAAAAATTCAGAAATGGATAGCACAATGCTACATTATTGCAGCACAATAATATAAGTACTAAATGAAGCTGAACATGAGTATGATTGAGGGAGAAAGACTAGGGGCACATACGAAATCAGAAGAAAAGGTAGAGGATGAGGTGGTATAATTTAGGAATGCCTAGTGTGACAATGATGGTGATTGAATGTGCAAAATGAAAAAAGAATGTTTTTGCATGAAGGGGAACAAATAAATGTCAACACTGCAAGGGTGTTGAAAATTGATGGTATATGGAAAAATGTACAATCAATGCAAGCTAGAGTCTATAGTCAACAGTAACATTGTAATATGCTTCTACTGACTGTAACAAAGGCACTTTGCCAAAATTAAATGTCAACAGGTGGGGCGATCGGGAAAGGAAATATCCTCATATAGATTATGGTGGCAAAGGCATGTCTATACACTTAGGTTGGATTGTAGGATGTGTGAATAAAACTGTTTAAAGATGAACAGAGAGAAACAAGTGCAAGAGAAAATGCAGAGAGAAAGATGTACCTATTCACTGTCAGTAAGGAAACTGAGAGGAGCATCCCCTTGGTGGGCAAGGTAATGGTTTTACAGGAGACCAGGGGTGGGCTTGCCATATGATGATGCTGAAAGTCTGTTGCTCAGTATATACCTGGAGGAATTGAGGGTGGAGATACAAATGTGCATTTGCACACTGGCGTTTATGGCAGCAGTGTTTCTGATCCACAATGGGTTGAGGGTATACTATGTATGTATATATACTATATATGTATATATACACACACATACATATGTGTGTGTGTATATATATATACTATGGTGTATACATATAATGGACTACTGAGCAGCCCTCAGAAGGAATGAAGTTGTGAAGCATGTAACTAGGCGTGTGAAACTTAAGGAGTGTGTGTTGGACGAAATGAAAGAAACAAAAAGACAAATATCATCATGCCTCAATCATGCACACTAACTATGATATAAAATATTATAATATAAAAACTTGAGAGCATGGGTTATCAAGTTGGGGCCTATTGTAAAGGGCCCTAGATTGTAAGCTCTTCAAGTAGTCACGTATTCAGGAGACGTAACTGTTATTTTTAACTTCTGAGATACTGAGCTCTTTGTTTATAACTTGGTTGTTTCCAGAAACTATGAGCATTTATATGATGCCTGAGACACAGAGTTAGTGCTCTGAAGCTATGAAAGTCAGCAGCACTTCATACAGGCATTGTTTAAAAAGTTGAAAAAGTGATCAGATTTTGAGTACAGATATGAATGAAGCTGATCTGGATAGGACTAAGGTAAACCAGAATACAGAGTAAAGGATGATATCACCCCTGTTCAAAAACTTCAACTTCTGTGTGAGAGTGAAGGGTGAGATGTTTATTTGGTGCAAAATTTATATTTTGATAGTGCATTTCCTAATTTAACTTGTATGGTCAGTGTAGTTAAACACCATAAGTACATGGAATCTTGAATAGGGCTTGAGATTTTGTTGGCTGGTCCAGGTTTGTGTGATCCTTGATAAATCCCAGGGTAATCTGGGCAGTAAAAAAAGTATTGTCAAGGTCCCCTTGGGGGCTGAGGATAAAGGAGGAACTATTCAATTTCCCCATTTGGAGAATTTCTGATATTCTCACAAGCAGTGGGGAAATTAAATCAATAAGCCACACCCTCAATCTTGGGATTCACCCCTGTGAATTACTCCCTCAAAGGAGAGGTAAGCCTTCTTAAAATTAGGACTAAGAGTCACCCCCAGAGAACCTCTTTTGTTGCTCATATGTGGCCTCTCTATCTAAGCTAACTCGGCAGGTGAACTCACTGCCCCTCCATGGGACTTGACTCCTAGGGGTATAAATCTTCCTGGCAACATGGCACAGAAGTCCCAGAATGCACCAGGACCTGGCATCAAGGGATTGAGATAGCCTTCTTGACCAAAAGGGGGAAGAGAGAAATGAGTTTCAGCGGAGCACACGGGTGGTTCAGTGGTAGAATGCTCACCTTGCATGTCCCTGGATCATGCACTCCCAACAAAAAACAACAACAACAAAAAAAAACATATATATATATATATATAATTTCAGTGGTTGAGAGATTTCAAACAGAGTTGAGAACTTATCCTGTAGGTTTTCTTATGCATTATATAGATATCTCTTTTAGTTTATGGTGTATTGGAGTGGCTGAAGGGAAATAACTGACAACTATTGAGCTGTGTTCCAACAGCCTTGATTCTTGAAGATGATTATATAACAATACAGCTTTTACAATATGACTGTGCGATTGTGAAAACCTTGTGTCTGATGCTCCTTTATCCAGCATAGGGACAGATGAGGAAAAATATGGATAAAAATTAATAAATAAAAGGGAGGACAAAGGGCAATTAACCTGGGTAAATGGATTAGTGGTCAATGGAAGGGAAGGGTAAGGAGTATGATATGTATGAGTCTTTTCTTCTTTTTATTTTTCTGGCATAATGATAGTGGTGATGAATATATAAATATGTGATGATATTGTGAGTCATTGCTTGTATGGAATGTATGTATGATAAAATTTGTTAGTAAAAATATTTAAAAGAAAGAAGAGCCTGGTCAATAGTAGTGGAAACCATGAAGAACCATATGAAGCCAGGGACTTAGGTTTTCAGAATTTTTATGTCCATTTCTTTCTAGAATGCATTGCAGTTCTTCCAAGTAGAAAATGACAATGACTAAAATGAAATCAGTAATTGGTTATATATTTCTTCCTTCCTCTTCACTAACTTTTCACGTATGTTGTGATTATTCTAATCTAATATTACCTGCAGGAATGATTTAAATATAATAGAAAAACACAATTTAATTTAAAATTTCATCCTTAGCCAGATAGAGAAAATTTAATTTAACTGAAGGAAAAATAATAATTGAACTTGTCTTCTACAGCAAATATATTTTTCCTATAACAACATCTTCAAATATAATTATCAGGTCACATATCCCCCAAAGTTTCCATTTACCATGCAGCTCCTTGAAAGAAGACATAGTGATGATTTTATTTCTCTTGGTATAAAGGAACAATGAGTAATCTGCAGCTTTTCAAAGAACCATGACATAAGAACTAGAAGGATAACTTAGATCAGTCTATCCGGTTTCTGTGTAATGTTAGAATTAGTCACATTTCCATTACATGCAAAGTAGTTTACATCTCAACAGAGAAATAGAAAACTTTCCATTTTACTTCCTCTATCATTTGCCCCATGCAGTGCAATGTTTTGGTAACTATCTGAGGGTTTCCAACTCTAGCAAATAGAAGTATAAAAGTGCTCAGTTAAATTCAAATTTCAGATAAACACTGAATAATTTTTAGCATAGATATGCCACATGCAGAATTTAGGACCCTATTATATTATATATTATATAATTTTTCTGAAATTTAAACTTAACCTAGTGTCTTGTATACTATCTCAACCCTAGACTATCTCAGATAAATAATTTCTGGCTATGACAGTTTCAGTGCATAGAAACAGAAAAATCAACAAAGCCAATATGAACCCTTCATAAATGCCTGAACTATAATGAGACGGTATGCAGTACTTAGTAAGAAAAATCCATTTGAATGCATCAAAATTTGCATTGACAATGAGATCTTCCATTTTTGTGAATCAAACAATTTCAAGCAATTTCATGTCTATCCAAAGTGTATGGAAGATTCTAGATTGGATTCTATATTGGGAAATGGGAAGACCAAAGATTCTAATAGATATCTAGACATCAGAAGATGTACCAAGAAATAGACAGAAATTGAGAGTATCTAATCTATACTGAAGAATGGCATATCCCAATATCTCACATTAACCAGAAATGATAGTCAAAATTGTAAGTGATCTTTCAAGTAATAATAAGGACTTGTTTGCTTTTCATTGGTTAAGCACCAAGTTTCAATTTTGAAGGCATTTTCCAGATGTATTAGCCTCTATAAAGGGCTAATCTGTACTTTATAAAACAGAATGCCTGCAAATTAAACAACATGGTGCCCTGTCCACATTGCCCTTGCTGCTTGTCTGGATTAACACATTTGCCCCTCGATTTTTGAATGCCTAACTCTTTCATATTACTTTCCTATGAGTTCAAATATCCCCTTCTCAACGTTATCTTCATTAACCAGTCTTTCTAAGTAGTCCCAGGCATACTTAAACTTTTTATGCCATCACGTTGCTGTATTTTCTTCTTAATGCTTAGCAATATATGAACATTCATTATCAATATATTCTGTTGATATGGTGCATGTATTTTCATAATCTGCCTTTCCCTGCTAGAATCTAAATTCCATAGATTCCAAAGTCTTGTCTGTACAAGTTCTCTAAGCTGAGAATAGCACTTGCTGAAACATTTGGTGGCATACATGAAAATGACAAGATTTCCGCACCACCTTTGGGGTTGACCTGGAGGTGACCAGCCCATGGACTTCAGTAACCCCAGGCCTTGCCTGGCCAGTCTGAAGGCCACGGTGTCAGTATCTTGGTACTCTTCTGTCTCATTCACAGCCAAAGGATGGGGCTTGGGGAGCCCCTTGAGTCATATTGTCTTGACTGAAGTTCCTAGTGTGTAATCTACACAACAGCAAATCTTGAGCTTCTGGCACTTAATTAATAAAGGAGTGATTGAATAACTACAGGGTTAAGTGAAGTAAAGGGTGTGTTCTAAGTCATAGAAAGGTCTTCTTTTTTCCAGTAGTTTTCCCCTTACATCCACTCCCAAATCACTTATAGTTTGCCCCTTATATCCACTCCCAAATCACTTATACTTTATAAGATTAGAACCCAGAGAATTTTGATTTTTGTTCTAAGAAAGTAGGGTGCAGGATGCAGCATGACAGAAACACACTGTCCAATAGCCGATCTATCGGGATCTAAGGGAGCCACCTGCAAGTATGGTTTGCATAGGGAAACATCCAGTATTCATAACGAATATATTACACCTTAGAATTTTTTCTAGGGCTCAATATAGAGAATTAAGAGCCTAGATTCTCCCATTATACAATGGCTGAAGTTAGCTTATTCAAAAGGGAACCCTAGTGGAAAAAATGGGATATTTGAGAGTAATAACTAATCTAGAATCTAGAAATCGAAGTTCAGAGTTTCATACTGTGTATTCTATAATTAGCATATAGAATTAATTGTCAGAGAATTCTGTGACTAAGATGTGACATTAGAGTTATTGATTTTAAATTTTACTCCCTTTCCATCTAGGGAATGCTAGGTTTTTCTATCTCAAGTTCTGGCCACTGTTCAAGTGATATTTCTCATTTAATAAATTCACATTCTGTTGTTTAAAGATTGTTCAATGAATAGCTTTATTAGGGAATTGATGAAAAAATATTGTTAGAAAAATGCTGTTCATCCTTATTAGCTTCATTTTGAATTATGTACATTCATTTTCTGGAACACTCTCCTTTGATCTCCACTGCACTGCACTAATGATTCCGCTGCAAACAACATGAATATGTTTTCTACATTCCCTCAGCAAATGTAAATGCTAATAGTACATCTATGTGAAAAATGCCAATATAATAGGATTAGATTAAGCACAGTGCTAAGCATGGTATGAAAAACCCTATTTAATTAATGAATCATATTATCTATCTTTAATGGTTTGAGTATCCAAAGGAAACAGAACATGTATAATATATTCATCGTCTGTGGTTACAAAAAATACCCAAGCAGTCACTGCACTTACACTGGAGTAGAGGAAAGACACCAAACATGGCTTACTTATCAAAACCCTAATAAGTGCTGCAGGCCCCTTTCTGCACCTGTGTGAGAGTGAGCCACACAGCACACAATCTTCTTACTGCTTTTGGTTAGCACCTAACTGGTTTTCCACTCTTTTATATGCCTCTTAGATCCTTCTCAGTGCTGTTAATATTAACAGATAATGAAACTCACTACTTTGCAATGAATGTTATGATAAGCTCCTTTTCTTAGGCATTAACAAGTCATAGAACATTGACCCCTTTCATCTGCCTCTATATAAAGTACCCCTCAAATTAAAGCCCATGCTCTCAAACCTATGGCTGTCTGAATTAATATTCCCTGATGCTCTGAGATAGGCAGTATTCTAAATTGACCCCCAGTGAGCTTTGCCCTTGTCTAATTCCATTCCCTTGAGTGTGGTCAATTGAAGCCTTGTGACACCCTGAACATAACTGCCTGGTAAGCCACTAAGTTTGAAGCAACTTGTTATACACCAATAGTAAATGATGCATGCTCCCTCTTCTATAAACTGTCTCTGACCCTTTACAACATTGTTTCTTCCTGCAATGGTGCCACATCCTGCCCCTCATGGACTTCTACTCTACCCTGTAGACCCTCTTCACACCTCACCTCTTCAGCCTTCTCTGAGCTCCTTTGCAGGGTAAATTTGGCCCCATCCATTTTTCCTGCCATTTTAGCAGTGCCTGATTTCTTATATTTTGTTTTAATGATTGAGGCACTCGTGTGTGTAAGCATTATGCTTTATTCTTACCTCAACACCTTCCCTAGGTTAATATAACTCATTGTGTTCCCAGAATTTACAGGCATGATCCTTAAACTCCAAGCTTCTGATGCAGACCAGATGAATCAGAATTGCACAAAATCTGAACCCATTCTAGACCTACTGTGTTCAGATTTGGGTGGACAGGGATGATATAAACCTGTTAATCTTTCAAGTTTTGCATTCCAACAATCCATTACATTTACTGGGAATTACAGATGTATGGAATTTTCTATGGTTCACTGAATTGCCACACTTTCTACTTCCTTGATGCCTTCCCTTTTACCCCTGTCCTTTTAGAATAAAGATGACCCTGTTTTTGTCTGGTGAAGTCACGTTGATACAGGTTCAGCTTAACTTCAGTTTATATTAAAGTCATTATTGTGTCCCAAAATGATAGCATTTTCCAACAAATCCAGGAGGCTCTACATTTTTCTGAATGGTTAAAGAAACAGAGGTCAGAGTCATAATAATAGAAATACCACAAAACTAAGGACCTATGATTTCAAGAATCCTCCTTATTAAGAGCACCAGAGAGAGTTCTCAAAATAGTCTTCTATAGGTGTCTAACATTTACTTATGGAGATTCTTTGCAATGAAACTTTCTTATCATTATATTATTTAGTCAGCAATCACCTGAAATTCATTTTTGCAGGTTTGTTTTAAACTGTCACATTGATTACTATTGCATAGCCTACCAAGTTTTCAAGACTGGTATAAGAAACAACCCCATGACTGACAGTCTGCTTATTGGGGCATTGATGGATTCTCGTTTGACTTTTCTTATTTTCCAACTTGTCTGAGAATCAGCCAGTAATGTACACTTCCAAGATTTCTTGTGGCAATAACTACAATTTCAGTGTGTCAACATTGGCATTATTGTATTGTTTCTTGATTTGTTTTACATGGTACATAACAGTTGGTATTTGGTCTAGCAAAATACATTATAAATTTCATGAATTGTTCCACACAAAAGCTACAAAATGCAATGTCTTCCCATAAACAAAGAGCAGAAATTCTGTTTACATTCATTTCATTTCATGCATCATACAAAAGTCTCCCTTGCAGAAATGGAAAAGGTATATGTTCACAATAAACAATTAATTAGCATTTTAACATTAGCTTGCAGTAGTATTTCTTGGGTTGAATGATATCCCTTCACAATCAAGGACAGCAACAGCTGCTTCATTAGCTACTACTGGAAAATGGATGGATTCCAGAGTCATGCAGGTGAAGTTGGACAGACGGATGACTGCTTGATCCAGGAAGATATTACACACCGTTCAGAGATGCCATCCATTGCACAGTTTCAGTTATACCACTCAAAATCTCCCATGGTTCCTCTGGTGATCCAGTTAGATAAACCCCTTGAGTGTGTCATTTAGTACTCTATCATAAGGGATCTCTCAAAATTTTTCTCTCTCACTCTTGCTTCCTCATGACACATATACAATTATGCTTAGCCATAAAATCATCATCGCAAATACCTCATATGTTTTTCCTTATGTTCAATAATTCTGCTGTTCTCTTTCCTGGAATGCAGTCACCTCTGATGTGAAAATTAAAATTTTACTCATCCTTTGAAGACTCCTTCAAAGGACTATCCATTTTGAAATCTTTATAGATCCATCTAATGAAACATGTTTCTATCTCATGTAAATCTTATTGCACTTTTTGAATATCATCTCACACAGTCTGATGGCCAACATTTTTTGTGAACTTATTCATACAATTAGGTGGAAAGTTATTTCAGCAAAGATATGTGCTACTGTGAATTCCTTAGGGGTCCTAACACAGTGCTAATGATGGCTAAACACTCAATAATTTTTGTGAAATTAAACTCATCCAAAATGAAATATTTTTCTTTATTCTCACCTAATTCTATGTGATTGCTCTTCAGATCATCTTGCAGTATTTCAAAGTGTTGAAAGTGTGGAAAAGGAAAAGGAATATTTATATTTTCTTGCTCATGTGTTTTGCTTTGTTTTTCAAATAAGTGCTATCTGTAGGAAGTAAAGATTTTTATTGATGAGCAGGCTGAGCATATTAGAATCACCTTGTACCTAACATGATTCTTCAGAGAAACAGAACCAGTTGGAAGGAAATTGGCTTATGTGACTGAAAGTTGGCCAAGTTCAAAATCTGTAGTGCAGCCTGGCAGGTTGGAAACTCTTGGGCAGGAGCTGAAGCTACAGTCTTCAGGAAGAATTTCTCTTTTTCAGAGAAATTTCAGTTTTTCTCTTTAAGCCTTTCAACTGATTGGATGAGGTCCACCCACTTGATCAAGGATATTTATCCTTTACTTAAAGTCCACTCAAGGTGAATGTTAACCGCATCTACAAAATACCTTCACAGGGACAACTAGATTAGTGGTTCACTGAACAAGTGAATACTACAGCCTAGCCAAGCCAGCACATAAAACTAATCTACCTGGATTAGTTTTTACAGACCATAGGAATTCTAACACCACCTCCACTTCCAAGAGATTCTGATTTGGACCTCATCCCACTCCCATTTGAGGATTATTGTTATAGTGAATACCGTTTGCCAATATGAATGTGCAGGATCCTCTAGGTGTTTTTTGAGTAAAATGAGTTTGAAAAAATCTGCTATGAAGCAAAGAAGCTGATTTCTATGGCTCATGGAAATCTATCACATCACTTTGGCTATGATCCTGGACCACAAACACTGGTAAATGTCTTCATCAGGAGAGAATCATTAGCAAATGCATGAATTAGAGAACTATTCATATTCTTAATGCCCAGAAGTATATTAAAAAATGCTTATCTTTCGATGTGTTTTAGCACATCTGCCAGGAGCGTGTTACAACAATTCTCTCACATAAAACATAAGACTAGGAATGGAAAAAAAATTTAAATTTGAAGTAAAATCAAAATGATTTTTTAGCTATGAATTTATAGCAGGCCTATTAACTGAATGTCAAAATTCTAGTTATAAATTCTACAAGCATCTACAATTTTTCTCTGACTATGACTTACTTCCTTTACATCATAGAACTGGCCTCAGATTTTGTGGCCATTATTTTGTCACTCTTTATATTTAAGACCATGAAATATTTTAGAGAGATATGTACCTTGATCAATAATTTCACTGTTCACTTTAATGTCCTTTTACTACTATGTGTTGAGCTTTAACCCCACATATCACATCACAGTTAGGATATTTAAAGAAAATATGCGTTTCTAAAAATATCCTTAAGACACAGGGATGTTTAAATGTCTAATTTATTTTAACCTGATATTTACATCACATGAAATTATCTTTTCTTAGGTACAAATTAAGGGCCTTTATTGATCCTTCAGAGAGCAATGATGTATGTCATGAGCAGGTTTTAAATGAACTACCCGTTTAATCTTCCTGTGATTGCAGTGGTCAGAATAAAACACTCTTCAGCCCTCTATTCAATAGAAATGGTCTTGTAACACAGTCATTTCATTTGGCAGATTATAATATGGTACCCTATTAATGTTGGCTTGATTTCAACCAAATGACTATGTAGATGTAAAGGACTTAATATCTTATTAGCAGCCCCACGGATCATCTAGTCCCCCAGGCATGTTTCTAATCATAGCTTCTAATATTGCGTGTAATATTGGAATGTGCATATAAAAAATGTAACAAATTGAAACTTGAATGGTTGAAATTTATGCTAGATGAAAGCTCTTTTGTAGATGACAATTTATTTTATTGTATTTTCCTATAACTATGAAATCAATTTATTACATTTAGCCTAAAAATACACGCAAATATTTTACAGCTAGCAAATATTTTACAGCTAGCAAATGAACAACTATGTCTGCAAATAACGTATGTTATCTCAGAACAAACACAAATTGGGTGGAAAAAATACAATGTACTAGCTTAGTAGGTTTTAAAGATTACTGTACATTTACATTATTTCTAAATGATGACACATGCTTGAGATTATCCAAGTGCGAAAAGCAGGAAGGTAAAAAAGTAAAAATAAATTGTGAAATACTATCCTAACAGAGGTATTTCTTTTTGGATAGCACATAGAAAGGTGGGAATACTTCCATTAACATTTGAATAAATGAATAAATAAGTTGAAGAATCACTGTGAAGAGATATGTTAATATGAAAAAAATATTGAACATTGTCTACATATCTAAAAACAATCTCAATAATAGAGTCAGAGACACAAAATAAAATTTGAGAAGCACAAAATAAAATAAAATAAAAATTCTGCCAACTACCTTTTCTTTCTGCTCCCCTTTAACCTCCCACAGTCAGTCTGGCTAAATGTGAAACATGGAAGAAACCATAAAGGACAATTAGTATAAACTTTTACCTTGTGTTGAGAAGATAGAATACCTGACTTTGACAAGGACAGTGATAGCAGAAAAGCATGTATTTTAGTATCTGCCTTTACAATTACTTCTTCACTCTGACATCTGGAAATTAAAATGATTTTTTAAGTAAATATGTCTAATCAAATTAGTTCATCTATGTTCTTGCTATTGAGACACAGTAAAGTACCTTTTTTGATGAGGAACACATATAGTGGTTTTTAAAATCTATTCACTGAAAAAAAGTTATTCACTGAATCATTACCTATTTATCTTAAATAGCACAGATTCTCCATTGTCAGTTTCAGGCACAGATTTGATGACATATTTATTTGGCATTTAATAATAAATAGAAATTCTTTGTATATAAAACAAAGCCTGAAATTAAAGAAATCACCAGAAAGAAAGGAAATCTGAAAACTGTTCAAAAGATTTCTACAAATACCCAGCAATTTAACACATTCATTTGGGGGAAATAATAAATACCACTGCATGTAGGTAGCTACGCTTGTTCTTAGGAGGGGCCATAATTAGAAATGAAAGTGACCCAACTAGTTAAATACTGTGGATAGATTCTGATTTATGTAGATTGCCATTAGTAGCAAAATAAGCCCTGCTCATAAATCTTGGTCACTAACCTGAGAAAATAGAGGAAGTTTAGGGAGTAAGAAGGTATTATAAATATTTGTTTGCCTTTCAATGGTTGTTTAAATGTCTTTTCAGTTGAATCTGTCTGAGATGTTTAACCACAAAATTATGTGGGGACGTTAATAATGATGTTTAAACTCCTGGATAGGTGTTATGTGATTTTTCGTCATTGTTAAGTTCAAAAATATTATCCTAAAGAATATTTTTTTAAATGACAATGGATAGCATGTTCATCTTACCTGGAAGTTGTCAGCTGAGAGAGGTTTGTTCCTCAGTACAGTGTCCCCATGGCCAATTTAAAATACTCTATAGAATTAATTTCCATTACATAAGGAATTTTCAGTGATTCCAAGGAACTTGAATGTTGAAGCAAGTGCAGTGTTCATGATAACACACTAGGCAAAAATCCACAGATCATTTTCTGGAGGGAAGACAGAGAGTTTTTTTAGAGTTCAAATAGTGTAAACCAACCTTTAACAAAATTGGAGTTTCTGCCCCCTTCTCGTTGTAATAGTTGAGAGCAACAGTATATTGTGCAAATTGTTAACCGATGGATAACCAACAGTCATCAAAATGCCTATTCCCAGATGGGGGAAACACTTAAAAGACTGACTGTGCCAACTTTGAAAGAGGCTTTCAGTTAATTTCCTTTTGTTATTTTATATATTCTTATTCCATGAAGCCTCTTAGGAGTCCAATAAGACATCCTATTTATACGTGACATCATTGAAGTCATTTTTTGAGTGGTAAAAAATAATGTTGCCCTGTGAGTATACAAAGCTGTTGCAAAACTACAGAGGCTCTAACATGGACAGGTGACAGTCAGATAGGCAAAAATAAAACTGTAATTCTCGATGTGTAATATGTGGTAGATGTGATTCAATGGCCATAGATAGAGTTTCCATGGTGGGGAAGGCTAAAATGGTAACTTTCTAACTGGAGTGTGATTCTATTCCTTTCCCTTTACAGATGAGAGGTGCTCAGAAGACTTGAAGTCTTGGGTGGTTGACTATCGGTGGCTCATAATTATAATTATCATTATTATTTATTTCTTCTCATTTTCTCTTTATATTTCATCTTCTTTATTTTTCTCTTTGCTTCAGAGTATGTTTCAGAACTATGTCCAGGCATCAATAAGAAAAATCCCACTTTGCTATCATTCTCAGATTTTCAGCAAGGCATGTGCTTGGTGTGGTCCAGTTCTCTGGGCCAGGTACGTGTCATATGATACATTAAGCAAACCATGAAGCATTTCCAGCAGGACTAATATGTTCTTGAAAATCACCAGTGTGATCTCAACCAAGTAAGATGCTCAGTAAGTGTAAGGAGTTGAAATTTCATTTTGAGGGACTACAGCACTTCATTTTAAAAAAAGAACAACTTTCTAAAGAAAATCATGATACACCGACAGAATGGAGAATGTCTACCATGACTGACTAAGCCAATTTTGCTTCCTTTGAGGCTTGTTTTTTACAAATGAGTATTCTAGGAGAACTATAAGTATTATTTCAGTGGCTCAACAACGGGTCAGTCTTGCCCTAAATACTTTCATCTCAGACTTGTCTTGTGGATTCCACCACTAGTTTATACCAACTTGTGGTTTGCTGAAACATTTCCCACTTAGATTATAAATTCATTCCTTTATGAGAAATTAGACATACCCAGATTATTTCTTCATCCTCAGGATTCAATTTCTCCATTTTGGGCCAAACAACAGATGTCAACAGCCTAGGGGCATCTCTTGAGGAAAAAAATGGCAGTGACTTCGCTCCCGTGGCAAAGCCCCCTATTTTCTATCCATCTGGTTATTCCACTTGGACAACCAGCCACATTCTTCCCAGGATATGACATGTTACACCACCTAACTACCTGGAAATGAGTCAGAAGCAGTCCCTCACATGATTTATGGCAGCAAAAAGCACAAGATCAACTTGAGTGCTGAGGAGAAAATTATATGAATGCCATTCAAAAATATGTCAGCTATGCATTTTGTGTTTTAAAAAATCTAATCCTCATGAAAACATTACTTATGGGATTATGTCAACATCAATAAAACTGGCAAAATGGATTTAATATCTTATGGAAACATAAAAATGGTTTGTAATAATTATTTTTATCTCTTTAATTTAATCTATAAGTAATCTTATTTATCTTGAAACATTACAAAGAACTATTGATGTCACTTTGATTTACTAGTTTTAACACCAGTCAGTGTACGATAGGTTGTTCTGTGGTAATAGACATTACCAAAATCTCAGGAACTTGGTACAAGGAGGGATTTTTTTCTACCTTATCCAAAGTCTTTTGTAGGGTTTGCTCTAATCTCTAGGGAAGTTGTACTGTATATTCTCAGTAATATGGTCCCCGATAAGGTCATTAAGTGTAGTATCACCAAGACCTCGGTGATAAGGTCAATT